>PVKS010020625.1:0-36498 GCA_004027875.1 Aplodontia rufa
AAAAAAAGAAGTCAATTCACATGATGTTCTCACAAATAGGAGTTTTCCAAATGAACTGACCCTGTCTACTAGCTTACCTAACGGTGAGGGGAACAACTTGCTCTGTAGAAAAACACAATTGGCTTTCTTATTATTTTTATTTTTGGTAATGAAGATTAAATCCAGGGCTTCATGTATGCTGAGGACATGCTTTACCATTAAGATTCACCGACACCCTTTTTATTTTATTTTTAAAAATGAGATGGGGTCTCACTGTTTCCCAGGCAGGCCCTGAACACCTAGACTCAAACCTCTTTCTGCCTTAGACTCCTGAGTTTCTGGGGCTACAGGTGCCCACCACTCAGCTTTCAAGCATGCATGACATAGAGTGGTTCACAAGGGACTGACTGAAGAGAACCTAGTGGTCAGGGAAGGCCCCTGACCTTGTGTGCAACTTGTATGTCCTGCTGTGATTCTTTTCTTCCAGAATAATTCAAAACATGCTGTAAGGTTAAGTCTTAATCAGTGCCACAGTAGCATAATTGGTTGGGTATGTCTATATTATGGCATTTAGCTTAGAGCTTCACAAAAGACTTCCCATTTACCCCTGCATCCTGCCTTGACAGATGTAACCTCAGAGGTCTTCTTTCCAGATGCATTTGGGTTCAGTAATCAGTTGGTTGATTTAAAGAAATGGTTAAAAAGAAAAAGGAATCAGAGAAATGGTATATATTCTTTTCTTTTAAAGGGGGGGGCAGTGAGAGAGAGAAAGAGAGAAACAATTTTTATTTAGCTTTTCATTTGCTCCGAGACTTCATTATGTTCATGGTGCTGGGGTTTGAACTATGCCGGGCAAGCGTTGTAACCACCGCTCCAGCCCGTATATTTTCTCTAAATGGTTCATTTTAACCCAAAACACAAATGATAAGGCATTTGCTAATCCCTGTGTGGGTCCCAGGCATTTTCTAGGATATGGATCCACTGGATGGTGTTTCCTGTTAACTTTTTTGCTGTAATCACATACCTGATTTGCAACTTTGGTTTCCTTAAAGCACAGCAAGAACTGTAAGACATTGATGAAATAATCTGCATGCAAAAAATCTTCTAGAATCTTTTACAATCATCTTATTTCTTTTTTTAGACCCACTTTATAAAGATTCAACTTTTTTTTTTTTAAGAAAGAGAAGGGACGGTGAGAGAGAGAGAGGAAGAATCAATTTTATTTAGCTTTTCATGGACTTTTGTTGCTCGGACACTTCATTGTGTATGTGGTGCTGGGGTTTGAACTCGCGCTTGCAAGGCAAGCCACCGCTCCAGACCCCGCCCCCCGGTCTTTTTTTTTTTTTTTTTAAGAAAAGAGAGGACGGTGTGTGAGAGAGAATCAATTTTATTTAGTGTTTCATGTGGCTTTCGTGCTCTGACATTTCTTTGTGTATGTGATGCTGTGGTGCTAGAGTTTGAACCCTCACCCTTGCGCATGCCAGGCAAGTGCTGCAACCACTGAGACACTGCTCCAGCTCCTCAACCTTTTTTTCATAAGGAAATTTAAAAAAATCTTTTCACCTAATTGCCTTACCCAATATTTAATTAACTTACACATAATTATAAAAACAAGCGTAATAATTAGCCATAGGTTTGGAGGTAAGCAGCCAGGCGGCCACTGGCAAGCTCACAACTCAGCTGGGAGAAGAGAAGTGGGAGGGCTATGGGGGTGGGCCTGTGGAGCTCAACTGAGAGCTATGAGTGAGCTCAGCCCTGCAGTTCAGGCAAGGTAGGTTACTCTCCTCGGCTAACCTAGCTCTATCTTTACAGACCTTAGCACTAGGGATCTGAAGAATGAAAATAAGTATCCCGGGACACAAGGAGCTGGAGTCTAAATCATGTCTAGGAAGGGGCAGACCTATGTGATTCTTGTCACCACACTGCTCTGCTTTTGTGGCTTTTGGGGATTCCAGAATGTGGTGACCACCTTGGGCCTTGTCTGCTCTAGCTAACATGGATGCAGACCCCAAGAGGGGCCACTGACCTCTTATTCGATCTTCTGTAGGCATGGTATTAGTTATGTTTAAATCCACTTTCCCTTCCCAGAGACGGCTTTTTAAAGAATGATGTCATCCTCGCCCTGTCCTTTCTGCTGAGTGACCCCCATGCACTGTGCCGGCAGAACCTGCACCAGGCATTCAAGCACCTGGCCCAGCTACCTTCAGGTAGGCTTGCCCCACAAGCAGATTGGGTGGACCTTCCTGTGGCCCCTGGGCCTCCCCTCCAGGTCATGTATGTGCCAGCCTACAGATCATAGTCTATAGGATATTTTTAAGTTACTATTTTTCTGGGCATGATGATACACGCCTGCAGTCCCCAAGTACTTGGGGGGGCCAAGGCAGGAAGCTGAGTTGAACCTAAGAGTTTAAGACCAACCTGGGTAACAGACCCACATCTCAACCATTTTAGCAATAGCAACAAAAAAGTTACCTTTTCATTAAAGCATAGCATGTTTCTTTTTCTTAAAGAGAGAGGGGGATAGTGAGAGAAAGAAAGAGAGAAAGAAAGAATCAATTTTATTTCGTTTTTAATGTGGCTTTCGTTGCTTCGACACTTCATTGTTTATGTGGTGCTGGGGTTCACACCTGCGTCCTTGCTCTTGCCAGGCAAGGACCGTAATCACTGAGCCACCACTACAGCCCTATAATGTATTTTAAAAAGCACATGTAGGGGCATTGGGTTGTGGCTCAGAGTTAGAATATGTATTTAGCATGCACATGGCCCTGGTTTCAATCTCTGGCACTCACCCCCTAAAATAGCACATATATGTGAACATTTGATTAAATTGTACAAAGTGAGTATGCCATGTGACAACTACCCAGGTCAAGAAAGTATATTCCTAACACTCCAAGACTTCCCATAGATCCCATTCAGGGTACTACCTCTCACCCAACAGGAAACAATGTCCTTACGTTATAAGGTCATAGTTTAGTTCATGCTTTTTTTTTTTTCAGTACTAGAGATTGAACCCAGGTCCTTACACAAGCTAATTATGCTCCACACCCCTGACCCTGTTCATGTTTCTTTTTAAAGTTTGTGGAAATAGAAACATACAGATTGTACTATTTTGCTTTTAGCTTTTTTTTTTTTAAAGAGAGAGGGACAGAGGGAGAGAGAGAGAGAGAATAAATTTTATTTAGTTTTTCACATGGCTTTCATTGCCCCAACACTTCATTGTGTGTGGTGCTGGGGTTCAAACCCGTGGCCTTGCACATGCCAGGCGAGCACCGTAACCGCCAAGCTACTGCTCCAGCCCCTGCGTTTAGCTTTTTTGACTCAATATTTTCTTTCTGGGATTCCTGATTTTATTGTGATTTAGAATATACTGCCCAGTATTTTTCTAAAATAGTTGCACCAATTTTCACCCCCAATTGCAGTATATGAGAGTTCCAGGTACTCTATGTCCTCACCAAAATATGTTCATGATTATCATCTGTTTCTCTGAGTGCTTTAAATAGGAGACACTATTTTTTTTTTTTTTGGTGGTACTAGGAATTGAATTCAGTGCTTTATGCTAGGCAAGCACTCTGTCATTGAGCCACATCCCCAGCCCATTATGCAGCACTCACTAATGCAGGATTTAAACATAACTAATACCATGCCTACAGAAGATCGAATAAGAGGTCGGTGGCCCCTCTTGGTGTCTGCGCAAATACCTTCTCCCCACACACCAAGATGAGTGGGCCAGGTCCTGCCTCACTCCTTGGATTCTGCACGGTGAGTACAGGGTATTCATTTAGTTCAGGCCTGGTACTGGTCCTCCATGGAGACACCTGATACCCCAGTGGCTCTCAATCGTAGGCACATGTCAGAAACAAGGTGCTCTTCTTTTCTTTTTTATTTTGTTAGGTGTTGGAGTGCATGCAAGGCTGGACAACAGAACCCCTGGTTGCTTTTTATTTTTTGTGCTAGGGATTGAACCCAGGGGTGCTTAACCACTGAGCAACATCCCCAGCTCATTTTTAAATATTTTTATTTTGAGACAGGGTCTTGCTAAGTTGCTTAGGGCCTTGCTAAATTGCTGAGGCTGACTTTGAACTTGTGATCCTCCTGCCTCAGCCTCCTGAGTTGTTGGGATTACAGGCATGAGCCACTGCACCTGGCATCCTAGTGGTCTTTTAAAAAGACTACTGTATCCCTGGACCTCTTCCAAGCCATGAGATCTGTTTGAGGGGTGAGCCTACTTGAAGGTAGCTGGACCAGGTGCTTGAATGTCTGGTGCTGTTTGGTTTTTTATTTTGGGGTGGTGTGTGTATATGTGTGTGTGATAGTATCTTGTTTTTATTTTAATTTGTATTCACTTGGTGATTAAAAAGGAGTCCCCTGCTTTTTTTTCTTTTTTTCTGAGATAGGGCCTCACTATGTTGCCTAACCTGTGCCTGAACTCCTGGGCTTAAGTGGTCCTCCTGGCTTTCAGCCTCCTGAGTAGCTGGGATTACAGGTGAGACTACATGACTGACTAGAGAGGCCCTTTAAATGTTCTCTTTTGTGATGTGTCAGAGCAGGTTTTTAGGAATAAAGGAGGCCTATCCCAAAGACAATGCTGTATACATGCTCACTATGGGCCCCTCCGTCCCTGGCCTGTGGTTGCCTTCAGCTAACTGCTCCTGCTAATTAGATGGAGAGTCTAGGGTAGCAGCCACCTGTCAACCACAACTAGAATGTTGGCACTCATGTCAGGTTGACATCCACCTTTTTAAAATGATATCCATCCATTTTTAAATGAGGTGCTCATTTCAAGAGGTGGGATAGGAGGCCTTGAAGTTGGTACCTTTGATAAAGGTAGACTAATCAATGTTGTAGTACAGAAGTCAAATGAATCTGGTTTCCTCTGCCCTTCCTCTCATTCCCACAAGTTATTTCCTCATATCTAAAGTGAGAACAAACTGAGAAAACACTGGCCAAGCATATAGCCCTCCACCTTGCACAAAGGAAGAAGTGTAAATGTTCAGGGGCTGTAAAACTCCCCAAATTAAGGCCCAGAGAGAAATGCTATGGGATCAGGTGCAGAAACAGACCCAACAGTGCAGTGCCAGTGAGGGCCTAGAATTGCTGCCTGGTCCTTGAGGCATATCTTCCTCTAGCTGAACTGGGCTGGGTGTTGGATAGCATGCAAGGCTGGTAGGCTTTTTTATTTTTTATTTTAGTTGTTTGGTACTGAGGATTGAACCTAAGGGCACTAAACCGCTGAGCCACATCCCTGGCCTTTTCTTTTCTTTTTTTTTTGGAGACAAGGTCTTGCTTGCTAAATTACTTGAGGCCTTCCTAAGTTGCTAAGGCTGGCCTTCTGATCCTCCTGTCTCAGCCTTCCAAGTTGCTGGGACTATGTCTTTTAAAAAAAATCACTGTATTTCAGTGATTTTTCCCAGGCCACCAGCATCAGCCTCTAGGAGTCACTTCTATACACGTTTCTTTTCTTTGTAGTAGTGGAGATTAACCCAGGGCTTCATGCATGCCAGGCAATCACTCCATCACTGAGCCCATGCACATATATTTCTTTTTTTCTTTTTTACGAGAGAAGGACAGAGAGAGAGAGAGAGAGAGAGAGAGAGAGAGAATCATTTTTATTTATTTTTTCATGTAACTTTTGTTGCTTCAACACTTTGTTGCATATGTAGTGCTGGGTTTGAACCTACATCCTTGCACATGCCAGGCAAGTGCCATTACTGCTGAGCCCCGCTCCAGCCCTCTTTTTTTTTTTATTGAGGAATTGTGTTGTTGTACAATCATAAGTGCATCTGTAGTAACAATATAATATACCCTTGATCCTAATCCAGAATCACCCCCACATCACCCACCCCCAGTCTCTGACTCTTCTATATTTCCTTCCAGTAATATAACAGATATATATATATACCGCTGAGCCACCACTCCAGCCAAGCCCTTTTTTTTTTATTAAGAGAGAAGGACAATGAGAGAGAGAGAGAGAGAGAGAGAGAGACAGAGACAGAGACAGAGACAAAGAGAATCAATTTTTTTTGAGGTTTTCACATGGCTTTTGTTGCTCTGACACTTAGTTATGTACGTGGGTGCTGGAGTTTGAACCTGTGTACTTGCACATGCTGGGCAAGCACCGTAACCAGCAAGCCACTGCTCCAGCCCCAAGCCTGGGTTTCTTAAATGTTCCTTGCTGCTTCTTATATGTGTCTGGGGTTGAGAGCCACTGTAGTATTAGGTATCTCCTTGGAGGACCAGAACAAGAGCTGAACTAAACAAATGCCGCACACCAGAACCCAAGGAGTAAGGTAAGACCTGGTCTCCTTATTCTTGATGTGTGGGGAGAAGGGACTTGCACTCTTACCCAAGGCTCTTAAAATTAGTGTCACCTATTTTAAGCATTCGGAGAACAAGAGACAATAATAATGAACATTGGGTACCATCACCCAACTTTGCCAAATTGTAAAATTCTATTTCATATTTTTTTGAAAAAATTCATAGATAAAATCCATGCACCCTGTGAACCTCTTCCTACCCTTCCTCCAAATCCTCCCTTGAACATCAATAATTTTGTGACTATATCTCCAAAGTCTTTATATTTTACCACAAATATAAAGTATATATACAAAAAATAAAGTATATATACATATGTTTATATGTGATTTGCATGTTTTAAAGCTATGTAAATGGATTTTGCTGTATATATCTCTCTGTTACTTAAAATACCTTTTAATATTTATCCACATCACTTCCTGGGCTCTATATCATTTATTTCCATGACTGTATGTTTTCCCAGAATTTGAATATACATGATATGTTTCTGTGTTAGTTGTTTTGACTCTGCTACAGAAGGAATGAGCAGTGAGTGTTCCTGCTCTGGTCTTCCTGGTACACTCAGGGGAGAATCCCTCTAGGTCCTCTCCTGGGGAGGACAATGGCATATCCTTGTCAGCAGCCCAGTGGGTATGCTCTGGTGTTTCATTGTTGTTTGGCTTTGCTGACCCCTGTGTTGGGTAAGAATGAACACTACCAATGCCTGGTATCCCTCAGGCAAAACTCTGCCCAGATCCTCTGGGGAGCCAGAGTCCAAAAAGTTCTTTTTTCCGTTTCTTATTAATTCAAAGCAATGTTCTTTGTTTATCTCAGGTTTTTAAGCCATTATTGGTCACCTACATTGCAAATATCATTTTCCTGGATATTTGCGAGACTTCTCAGTGTTTGTTGATTCATTGGCATCACAATTTTCATTTGAATAATGTATACAGTTTCATCAGTCTTTTTCTTTGTAGCTTTTTTTTTGGGTGGAGCCATTTATATGCTGAGTAAGAGAAATATTTACCCTGAACCTTGAAGATCTTTTGCCATATCTTCTACTGAAACTTAAGTTTTGCTTTTCACATTTAGTTTGTGAAGGTACCTGGAATGGAGCTTTTGTCTGTTTGTCTATTTTTAATTCCTGCCAATATAATGCTGCCTGGATCCCAAAAGTTCTGTGGTGATCTGAGTTCTGGACAGAACCTGTAATCAGGTGGCTGAGGCAGGAGGTTCACAATTTGAAGACCAGGCTCAGCAACTTGGCAAGACCCTGTCTTAAAATAAAAAACAAAAGGGGCTAGGGATGTAGAGTACCTCTGGGTTCAATCCCCATACCTAAACAAAACCAAAATTTAAATCAAACCAATCCAAACCAAAACAAAAGCCTCACTATAGGACTGGGTGGTAAATTTTGGCCCTTTGTCAGGATTCGCTGGGTGATGTGATGCTCATCATCTGTGAAGTGTCCAGAAGGGAGGCCTGGGACACCTTGGTGGAGGGATGTGCAGCAATGCTTTGGACTTGGAGGATGACTGGACAGATGGAGGGAGAGAGGGAGACAGTGTGACAGCTGCCCATGTACATCCATCCTGTGGTGACTTTTGAGTATGGTGGCTTCTGGGTTGGTCAGTGTGTCTGTGCCCTAAGTGGTGTCCTTTCTGGGTTTATGGGTGGGAATTTGGGTGGGGGATGGGCTTTTATTTCCGTGGTGGCTTTACTCTTACCAGCAGTAGTGTAGCCCATGGAAGCTGTATGGTTTATCTGAGACGGTCTGTGCACAGGTGGTCAGCATGCTCTCAGCCTATAGTGTGGTCACTTACTATGGTTTCCTATCCACAGACACACTGCAAGGAAGGTCTTTTTAAAAAAAATCATGGCACTCTTGGTGCCTGGTTTGTGGTTAGCAGTTAATAAGCACTGTTCAGCAAGTTTTATAGCAAGTTTTATATTATATTTAAGAGCTCATTTGTTGTATTCTGCACTCATCCACTTGTTCATTCATTCAATAAATATGCATTGAGCCTTGCCTTGTTGCTGTGACTGTGCCTCAGTTTCCTCCCCTGTAACTTGGGGTTTCTGTGGGAGAATGTTTCTAAGGTCTTCCCTCTACATCTGCACAGTGGAGGTCTGACTTGCTACAAAATTTCCCATAGTAACCAGCAGGTGGCGCCCCAGCACTGAAGACTTGCTGGAAGGAGGGGAGAAACCAGGATTGTAAAGGCAAATGCTAGGCAGAAGTTGCTTTTCCAGACTCCCCATCAGCCAGGTCCTGAGGGACCACCAAGAATTCTTCTGTCCCACCCACTAGTCTCCCTATTCTTCCTCTGCTCTTGCTAGCCCCATGAGAAAAGAGGTCTCATTTTGTTGTCAGGTGTTCTGGGGGAGAGAGTGCTGATACTGAAATTGAGGATTCTTTTCTAATTGGATTTTGGGGTACAGTTGTACAACCCCAAGGTCCTCAGCATCCCACTACTAGCCCCAGGGGCATTGACCAGGCACATCTGTGAATCTGACCGTGCTCTTCCTCCTGTCACCTGCTTCTTGTAACAGGCTCTGAAATGCTAGTTCAGTTTTGGTGGTAGTGTGGTGGAACCTGCTATGTCCCTGATCCAGGCGGATATAGCCTGGGCTTGGTTCAGGCACTAGGAGTGAAGGCAGGCATTCTTCCTAACTGGAGGAGAGCAATAGCTCTCCATGGGACGGAACCTTGCCTTTAGAAACTGTGTCCCTGGCTCCAGAAAGGACAAGGCTATACTTATGAGAGACAAGGCACAGCTGAAGATGTGGATGCAGTTTTGATCCCAGCCATTTTGAAGGGCAGGGTACAACCCTAGAGTCACAGCATCATGGTTAGAGAGAAATCTGGGGCTGGCTGTGTCTGTGGGGACCTGAAGCCATGGGAACAGGTTGCGTCTCCAAGCAGAAGGACTGCTAGAGGAGCAAAGTGGGTATGCTCCCTCTTTAGCAGTGTGCCTCAGTCCCAGATAGGGAATCCCTGTCTCTCTCCAGCAGCTGTCCAGACACACAGCTGCCTGTGAGGTAGCCCAGAGCAGACCCTACTCCTTCTGGCCTTGACACCGTAGGGCAGAGGGAGAAGAAGCTGCCTCAGAAAGACAGGCTCTTTCTTTCCTTGCCTACCCTCAGGATGGGGTGTACCAGGGTCCAGGCACATCCTTGGCCTTATAGTCTTTGGTGAGCAACTAGTTACTCCTCTCTCCTGTCTTAGTGGGGACAATGCCCACCAACAGTGACACCCTGCTTGCTTGGTTCCCAGCTTGCTGTGCCTGCTAAATACCTTCTCCCTTCTTCCCTCCCACCTAGCCTAGTCACACTTCTAGCCCAGTCAAACCTAGCAAGGGTCCCAGATCCTATCTTTATGATATCTGTTGGGACATGTGGCCCTTTCCTTGAGGTTCATAATTTCTCAAGTGGTTTGAGACAGCTCATTACATATGAAATTACTACATGGGTCAGATTCTCCTTGGGACATGTGCTGGTTGCATTAGCTGGCACCAGGTCTTGAATCTGTCTCAGCATTGAAGACCCTTGCCTTGTTCCTCTCCATGAGAGGAATGTCCCCAGGGTGTCATCCAGCTTCAGTGTGGCCCCTTCCTCATCATGGTGCATTGCAACTCTTGCTGGTAACTGTCCCTCTACCAGCTGGGCCCATACTCCTGTGCCCTTTTGTCCTGGATGGTTGGCATTGTCCAGGGCCTGGCATGTCTGCTGTGGGGCTCTGGAGAGTGGACAGATGGAGCACAGCCCTAGGCCTGGCTGCATCACTTGTTACACATTGATGGTAGGAAGTTGTCCCTTTTCAGTATCTCTGCTTCCTCTTCTGTAAAGCAGAATCAATAATCTTGGTTTCTCAGGAGTGTGGTGCACAGTGAGCAGTTACTGAGGAAGCTAGGATTACCATGATCACTGTCATTGCCCCACAGTCCCACCTTGGTGACCGTATAAGCTATAGGGGAAGATGGTAATCTCTCAGGCATGCTAAGTGTGTCCTGAGAGAGAAGGCTGGGGATATATGTAGTAAGCTGGGCTAGAGATAGCCATCACAGAGGACAGGGCAGCCTAGTTGACCATAGTTCCTTCCCTTCAGCCATCCTCATCCAGCCCTCCCCCACAAACTGTCTGTGGATATTTGCTCTTATTAGTCTCTCCTGGACCCTCTTAGCTTATTACCATGTGCCTTCTGAGGAAGACGGTGGGTCAGATGGTGCCTTGCTCTTGAACTCTCCAATGGAGTTCACAAACACCTCTTCCTGCACTACCCTGGAGTGCTGCAGGGGACAGAATGTGGGGAGAGAGGACTTCCAATGAGACTGGGGCATCTTTGAGCTAGATCCTGAGGGTGGGGTGAATCTTGGGCTGTGAGACTGGGAAAGTGAATTTAAAGCAGTGAGATCAGCAAGAGCAAGCAGTGTGTGTGTGGGGGGGTTGGGGGGGTCTTGCAAGAGAAGAACCAGTGCAGATGAACTGTAGCGGAGGATAGAGCCAGGGAGCCCAGTAGGGAGGCACTATACCGGGGTCTGGGAACCTGGGGTTCCTCTGCAGCCTGTGGGGAATTGTGGAAAATCTTGCACCCACTGGCCTATGGGAACCAGGAGGGAATTCTTTGCTGGTGAAGGCCTCCTCTGATCCTTATGCACACCAGGAAAGGAGGCTGAATCCTTCTATTTTCCCTTTAGTTATGTATTTTTAGGTTAAAGATGCTCACAGTGATGTTACTGTTTTTTTTTTTTCACTGTTGGTGTTACAAGCATAAAATACATGTCAATGATTTAAGTCACATGTTATTTCTTCTTAAACAAAAGCCCCTTTGGGTTCTTGCTGTTTTGTGACCGTGGGGAGGTGGGAAGGGAATCCCTACACTGGATCCAGTGGGGGTGGGGTGGCCAGAGCCAAGTTCAAGTAGTGTATCTGCATATGCATGCATGCATTTGTGTGCATGCATATGTGTAGGCATTTGCACGTGTATATATCCATCTGCTGCCTCACAACACAGGGCTTTCTTGAAGTCCTGCTTCAAGAAGGAGGCTGCAGGGCAGTTATATGCACTCTGTGGTTTCCTGGCCTGTCCAGGCCTCTGGAAGGCATTGGCACCCTCTGCTCCTACTGTGGAGCTGGAAATCCCTTTTTGATTGCTCCTCATCAGTCTTTGACCTTGGGCACTTTTTCTCATGTGTAAAATGGATCACCATGGGCAACCTGCAGAGGTGGAGTATAAAATAAAATGTTATAAGGAGGGGCTGGAGCAGTGGCTCAGCAGTTGGAGTGCTTGCCTATCATGTGCAAGGACCTGGGTTCTAACCCCAGCACCATATACACAACTAAGTGTTGGAGAAACAAAGGCCAGATTAAAAAAATAAATAAAATTGTTTCTCTCTTTCCTCTCTCTCTTGCACTATATCTAAAAAAAAAAAAAGGTTAAAAGGAGCTGGTTCTGTGGCCCACTTCAAGCAGGTAATTGGTCAGCATACCTGCTTGATTTCTACTCAGTGCTTTCCCACTGCCCCAAGATGATTAACCATACAAGTTGGTCAGCAAGCCCTGGGCCCTGGAATACCCCTTCTCCATAGCACCCCCAGAGGGTTGTCCTACACTATTGTGGGGTTTGGATTTCTTCCCAACACATGTGCCCCTTCTGCTCTGGGAGGAATATTCAGACCTCAGCAGAGGTGTCTGTAGGGTGAGGGATCTGGGTAATGCTGGAGCCTAGGCTAATACTGGGCAGGGTTCTGGGGGCAACAGGAGGGGGCCAGAACTTTTATTATCCTTCCTCTCAGACCTCCATACCCTCAGATCACAGGGGTCTGACAGATCTCCCCTCTTTTGAAGCTGCTTCCCTCTTGAGGTTATTCTTGACATTCATTTTAAAATAATTTTACCTAGGGCTGGAGTTATGGCTGTGTTAGAGCACTTGCCCAGTGGGTGTGAGACCCTGGGTTTAATTCTCAGCATGGATGGGGGGTATTTATCTAATGGTGTGGAGTTATTGGAACAGAGGAGGAACTTCGTTGTGGAAGGTATCCCCAACTGCCAGAGACAGCACCAAATGTAGCCACACGCACAGAGCACACGGGAACAAAGCTTGGCTCCATTCAGGGTATTTTATTTTCTTCAAGTAGACAATCTTTGACTTTCATATGGTCACCAGTTCCTCTCTTTCCCTCTGTAGATCTCTTCAAAGACCTTGGCTGTGATTCTGCACACTGATCTTGGACATATGGGTACTGAACAAAGGGTGAGAGAGGAGGAGATTTGGCAAGGGCTCTGGTGGTACCTCCCCTCTCAGCTGCAGGGGTTCTTATTTACACACGGTCCTTGGCTAAGGTCCTTTCAAGGCCAGTGCCCATGGGCCCTGGGGCAGGAAGGCCCAAAGTGCATGGTCCCAGCAGGGCCTCCTTCAGGCCACAACGCTGGGTGTGCCTTCACAGGAGTCCTAGCAGCTCTCAGCCTGTCTCAGGCTTGGAGCGTGCAGGGACCAGGGGGCACCATCTCTTGCCTCCTCTTCCTTCACTTAGCAAAGCCACAGATAATTTATGCTTTAAATACCAAGACATTTAGCTATTGTTCATTTGCTCCTAAGTGAATAACCTTCTTTAAATACATCACATTTATTTTTCTTAAATAAAAACAAAGCAGAAAACTGCACCAATAACAAGAGGACGCTGCAGAGGCTTATGTACAACATGTGTCCTGCAAGGCTGGTGCAGGATTGCCATTTGCCCCATAATTCTTTGGAGCAGAGGGATAGAGTTGTTTGGGTAACAACTTTTATGCTCAGCAAGCCAGACACAAAAAGGACCACCTGAAAAAAATATGTTTTGAAAATCTGCATTTAAAAAAGAATACTCAACCACATCTGAAATTTTCTGAATATTTTTTGTTTTCCTGCAAAACATCACGAGATTTGGCCAGAGAAGAAAAGAAAAGAAAAAAAATGTCAGAGAGGAAAAACCAGGTTTCAATTTATAAAACATCAGACCAGCAGAAGAAAAACTGGAAACCCAGCTGGTCTAGTTTGAAGTAAATCGTGCCACTTGTTTTATTGTGTTGATTTTTGCTGCATATTTTGAAGCTATTTAAAAAGAACCATGAGTGGCTGAAGGTCTGGTTAGTGCTGTCACCTGGCTCCTTAGGTCCCAGGTCCAGGACAAACGGGGTGGAGAGCAGCTGTTTGTAGGATGTGGCCAGCAGGGATGGCCTACAGTCCCTGCTCTGGCCCTCCCTCCTGGTCATTGGCAAGGTCCTCAGGTGGTGAGCTAGCCTTCCTCCAGGCAACAGGGACACAGCTGGCCTGACCTGGTCCCAGCCCTGCTGCCTTTCCCAGCAGTCGGATATGGACCCCCTGTGTAGAGTGGGGCCAGCTCAGGAAGGCAGAGTGAAGGGTCAGGATGGTCTTATAATGAACTTGTGACAGCAGCTCCTCAAATCTTCAAGAGACCTCAATGTTCTGGAGAACTTTGCCATCTCCAGATGTGTGTGTGTGTCTGTGTGTGTGTGCACGCGCGCATGTGCACACGTGTCTAACTACCTAGCAATCTATCCATATATATTTACGTTTGCAGAAATGTGGGGCCAAGGAAGTGGTGGCCAAGGGGTGGGGGAACGTTCTTCAGGCCCCGTTTTCTGCCCCTAGGTTGGGCCTCTCTAGCACGAGTGGGGGTGCAACACCCCGTGGGTTTTACCACAGGCAAGCAGGCTGGCCCTGGCTCCTCAGCAAAGGCCAATGTACTTAAGATTGTTCTGTATAATGACATCTGTCACTGCATCAAAGACAAACTGGATGTTACTGGTGTCAGTGGCACAGGTGAAGTGGGAGTAGATTTCCTTGGTCTCCTTGTTGCGATTCAGGTCCTCGAACTGCCGCTGGATGTAGACAGCAGCCTCCTCATATGTATTCTGGCCCTTGTACTCAGGGAAGCAGATGGTGAGAGGGATGCGCCGGATCTTCTCTGACAGCAGGTCCTTCTTGTTCAGGAAGAGGATAAGTGAGGTGTTGATGAACCAGTTGTTGTTGCAGATGGAGTCAAAAAGGCGCAGGCTCTCCGCCATTCGACTCTGAGGTGGGGAAAGAAAGTGCTGGAATTAAGGAACACAGCAAGCATAGATCCAGACCCTCAGTCCTTCCAGGAGGAAACCCAATTTGGCAGGGTCTGTCAGCCCAATTCTGGCCCCTTTTGTTGTAGAGTCCTTCCTGTCAGGTCAAATCTGTCTTTACCCATCTCATATAAAAATAAGTGACATTGTCTATCTCACCCTGAGAGTTTAAGTTGGAAGGAGTTTCCTGTCTCATTTGGGTCTGTCCCTCTGGGCACTGGTGTTTAATGACCTCAACATGAGATAAGGGCTATAACAGTGCCGTGCCACAGCTTCCTCACACCCTGTGGAGCCTATAGCATTTCTGATGCCTGTCTCTAGCTTGCCCCACATCCATGCATGAAAGCTCAAGTCTTCTACATGAGCTGCTATTAGAGCACATCTCTCTTAAGTTTGGGTTTTATGCAGTCATTTGAAATCTTGATTCTGCCACGTGGTACCTGTGGGGGCGGAGACTGCACTTCTGAATCCAGTTTCAGTTAGCTAGAAAGGAAATGCCTACCCTGCATTAGGCTCCTCTCCCTACCTTCCCTGGCTTTTATACGCTGCCAAAGGCATCTATCTGGCCCTGCTTACTGGTGGTCTGGACAGAGCAGGTAGGCTCAGCACATGCAGAGAGCAGGACAACATCCAGAAGAGATCAGTGATCAACTCACAGAACACGGCCACACCCACCTTTACTTCTCTCTTTCTGAGGACCTTCTGAGTTCTGGACTTCAAGGAGTTTAATGCTTTTGTTGTCCGATTCCCAAACCCACCACAAAACTGACAATTCTCATTTCTAAAATGAATTACTACCCTGAACTATTAACTGGAATTGCTGCTGGTGAAATCTCGTCCTCATTTTAAAATAAACTAAACCTGCCAAAAGTCCAGACAAGTCTGGAATCAGTTTAGTTAAGATATGAGCTTTGGATTTAAGGTCTTTTCTGACCAGATTTTATCATTAACCATGGCACTGACCATGGCAACTGTAGCTGGCATTAACAATGTGGACAGAAGGCAACATCACCACCAATGACTGCAGTGATAAGTGACAACTGTAGCCGAACATGAGGAGACACCTGCTCAACCTTCACACCTTATTCCCATTGCACAGGTGGAGAAGCAAGAAAAGTGCTCCAAGTCATCTGGTCAGGAGTTACAGGCATGCTGCCCCTGCAGGTTGCCTCAGTGGTAGCCAGGAGGATGCCCCACAGACACCCTGTTTTTTAGAGCCCCTGTGTTCTCTGAAGTAAAGATCTGGCAGCACCTGTGCTGAGAAGGAAGGAGATATGGGGGAGGGAAGGATCCCCAGGGGTATCTGTCAGTACTTGGGATTCTATGTCCCTCTGGGAGACTATGTTTTTCAAATTCAATGTTGTTCCTTCTTTAGAATGACCTCAGAATAATAGAAACTCTGAAAAGTAAGTATCCTCAGGTCAAGGTGTGGGTGGAATTTGGGTTAAGACCAGGGGGCTTTCCCTAAGCTTGTGAGGGGGATGGTCTGGCCATCTGCAAGATATGGATGTGGGGTTCAAGGGTGAATAGGCAAGCACAGAGTGGGGGGTAAGGGCCTGGCTCAGGCTCCCCAAATCCTGCTGGGTCACCTGGGATGACAGATGGAATGGATACTGTACCCAGCTCAGTCCAGCAGTTCTTGGGCAGGAAGAGTGTAGCCAAGAAAAGGTACAGGACCACTCCTCAACATGCTACATTAGTGGACAAGTGCTGTTCATTGCTCTGTGGGTTGTTTCACTGTATGGCACATGTAAATGGGAAGAACTTGGGTGCTGGGCCCTGCATGGAGCAAGCTGGAGTGGCAGTGGGAGGGCCAACAGACTAGATGGCCCATCTCATGCCCCAGGCCATCTGAACCACTCTTTCTGTTGGTCATGCTGTTGTGATGCACTGTAAGCCCATCCAAGTGGTCTGAATCCCTTCCCTACCAATGTCTCTCAACAGACTTTGAGAACCCTGTATTCTGACCCTCCTGTTCCTGACAGAGATAACAAAAACTCAGGCACTTACCTTGCAAGGCAGCAGAGGGCAAAGGAGGTAGGGTGCTAATGCCTTGCACATGTGCTCAACAGGTTTGATTTCTGTGGCAGTCCTGGGTAACAGGATTCTTAAGAGCTTAGGACACTCTCTCATCTCAGGCCCATTCTCACACCCTAGGTTCCTCTTGCTTTGCGACATTTGGGGACTCAGGTTTCCCTGCTCCTTCTCTATTCCTTGAGACAATTCATGGGATACCTCACTGGTTCTCATGGCAGGCTCCTGGGAGGCGATGGGCCTCAAAGAACAACAAAATCTCTATTTGTATAGATGCCTGTCCCTCTGGTCCCATATTCTGAGCCCTGCCCAGGAGGATTCAGACGAGCTTATGGGAGACACTGACTCTTGTGTGTGGCTTATGAGCTCATAGACACATGGAACTTTAGAGTGGGGGCAGCTCCTGAGCTAGCTGCCTTCATCTGACCCTCACCCCAATGCTGGTTGAGCCCTTACTGAGTATGAGCACTATACCATGTGGAGGTGGATGTGAACACCTGCTCTAGGATCTTTACAAATTGGGAAGGAATCTCAGAAGGCCTAGCATGGGCTGTATAGCATTGGTATGCATCCTCTCAAAGTGTCTACTCTGACCTGGTACCCAGTCTAGCCCCCTGTGCCTGTCCATGGATGCCACTCAGTCTCAGAGGCATAGTTGTGCCTGTGCACCTTGCAGACAGGTGGGCAGAGTGGTGTCCTGATACCTCAAATCCCAGCCATTGAAGAAGCCATGCTACTTTAGGTGGTAACTTTGGACACCATATGAATCTTGCTTGAGGATGGGAGGGATGAAGCCCCACGTGATTGCTTTTCAGGCCTCTGCGCTGTAGTACCTTCTACCTATCCAGGTTCTGCTCATCCTGCAGCTTGTTCTTCCTAGAAGCCCCTGTCCATTTTCTTACAGCACACATCTGGCTGTGCCCCCATGTACCACTATAAGGTCCCATTCCCTCAGTCTGGCCTTTAAAGGGGGTTCCCCTACCTTGGTGGGTGTACACAGCCCTGGTGCCAACTGTGGCCCCATCCTCCTTCTGAGACCTTTCTCCACCTGCAATTTGGTCCCACCCTCCTACCTATTTTTTCTTTCTGCCCACTTGGTGTCATGGTTCACAGTTGCCGCTGAGGGGCCCAAAGATGGTATAATAGTGTTAGGCACCATCTGTGCAGCCCAACTGGGACAACAGGGTGCCAGGATTAAGCCAGAGGCAGTTATGAAGTCATCTGACTTGGGTCACTTCTACCGCATCCCTTCCTTGTCCTGTAGTGACTTTCTCAATCAGCCAGTACAAACATGCCCTTCTCAAATCCCAGAATCAGAGGAGCTGTCCCTGTAAGCCATGACCCCATGGCTGAGGTGGGGTTAGTTTTCCCATTCCACACACAGTTCAAGGCCTAGAGAGGGGCTGACTTGCCAGGGCTCAGTGGAGAGCTCTTGTTCTAACAACCACAATGTTCTCTTGCAGCAAGAAGCCCTCCTTTTCTTTACCTCTCCAGCTGCCAATGGAGCAATAGTGGTGGGAGAAAGTGCAGCAGCCATTAGTTGCTGCAAGGCCAGCCCAAGGCTCTGATGCCCACTCAGCTTTCTCCTGGATTTGCTCACCAATGATAACGGTACCTTCTAGGAGGTTGGGGTTTGTCTGCACATTCATTTATGTAAATAACACAAATCAGGCAGTTCTTGTCAGAAGCCTGTACAATGGTAGGAATCTCACTGCTGGCTGGTGAGAAATCAGTGATTTGTAACATGTTGGTGGTTGGATACAGTCCCCAGGGTGGTGCAGCCATTTCTTGGCCATTTGTAAGAGAGCATCTGCTCAGAGAGGACCAAATATACTTAGTGTCACTGAACCTGTTTTTCCTCAGGATGGTGCTTGTTTGGGCCTCGGCAAGGTGCTTCCAGCTTCTGACTTTCAAGTCTGGGGTCTTCGTCTCAAGCACCACTCCCAGGTGCGAGCAACTACGGTAGCCATACCAAGACCAGGGCCTGTGGCCAGGGTGAGCTAAGGAGCAGTGAAGAGCTTGTGTCTTGTAAGTCAGGGGCTAAAGCCCCTCCATCTCAATTACCCACCGGTAACAGGAAAGGCAGATATTTCTGGTTATGTGCACAAGGACTGGGGTTCACTTTTAGCACCATGGCATGCTTCTCCTTGGACAACTCATTTCTCCTCTTTGGGTCTGTTTCCTTATTTATAACATGCTATGATTAGCCAGGTGCAGTGATACACCCATAATCTGTGACTCAGGAAGCTGAGGCAGGAGGATTGAGTTCAAGATCACTCTCAGCAACTTAGCAAGACCCTATCTCAAAAAGTAAAAAGGGCTCAGTGGTGAAGCACTCCTGGGTTTAATTCCCAGCAGCATATCCACCCCCACAAATGCCAGGGCTATTGCAAGGAGGCACAAAAGCAAAATACTAAAGAACTTGGAGCTCCTGGGCACTCTTCTCTTCCATACCACTTGTCCTTCACCAGTGAGGGTCTCATGTGAGGACCCATGGGCAGAGGAGGATGTGATGGAATAGAGAGGTCAGACCTCAACTTTTCAGTTAGGGCTTTAGCCAGCGATACACCTCTGTGCTGGTCATAGGCCCAGATCAGCCTGGCAGCTCAGGAGGCTCCTGTGATTCCTTAGCTCAGAGATTTGATGGCAGACTGCACCATTGGCCACTGTACCTCATAACAAACTGGATCAGTCCTTCTCATTCCATGTCAGGCCAGTATTCTTCCCTTAGTTTATGGAGCTAACCAGCCCCAACTCTGGTCAAGTTCCTCCAGTTACCACTGTTATCCCCACTAACAGGTCCGACTAAATGCTAGGTCATAGGAGGGTTGTTTGGGGAGACAAGAGGCTCACTAGGACCTCACAGAGCCATGTTCTGCCCCTCAGCACAGTGGACCCCTCCTGGGACACCACAGTGCTGGGGACTGAAACTTACCAGTGCTGTTGCTATAGAGGAACCCAGAGGGCAGCGTCCTTCCTGTTTTTTCCTCACATGCCACCAAAGTGCTTTATGTGGTAAACCAATAGCCAGCCACCCAGAGGAGCAGAAGAGTCACCAGGTTGACTCTGAAACCACTTCATCCCCTTTATTTTTAATGTTCTTACGCATGCACCATCTTCCTATATCCTGTCTCCTGACTGAGCTCCTGGGGACAAAATCTGGACCTAGCCCTTCATGACCCATGCTTACTCCCTGGTTCCCTCATCTGCCTTTCAGTATCTTACATAGGCCAGTCCTGCCATCCAGAACATCCCTCATCCCTTGCCTATCACTGTGATCACAAGATGCCAGCTTTTTAGTGCCTCATGTACTTCACCTGTGATGACAGCAGCTCAGGTGCATGGCTTTTAACCAAATACACACATGTGCACACACACTTAAGAGTTAAGTGTGTTCTTGAGCACATGATAGATGCTGGCAACTGCCTTAGTGTTTTATTGTTTGCTGTGGGACCCTAGACCCTTCACCTGCTGGGGGTGGGGGCTTGCGTCCCTATCTAGTACATGCTTATGGCACCTGTCTAGGTGAGCCTGGATGGATGTAGGCCTAAATGCCATTACATTGGCTCATGCCATCATGCACAGCTTGCTTGTGTTTGGTGACAATGACTGCCACCTTCCCTCTCCATGAAGAACTGTTACATAAAAACCAAAAAATTTCCAAAATGGGGGCTGGAGCGGTAGCTCAGTGGTTATGGCACTTGCCTGGCATGTGCAAGGATGTGGGATCTAACCCCAGCATCATGCACACAACGAAGTGTTGGAGCAACGAAAGCCACATGAAAAACTAAACAAAACTGATTCTCTCTGTCCCTCTCTTTAAAAAAACATTTCCAAAACGAGCAATTATATTTTATGCTTCAAGTAAACTGAGGTTTAGAAAATGCTTCAGTTTCCTCTTAGAACTGAAAAAGACTCAAGTCAAAATAGCTGAAAAATCAGCCCTAGACTAACTGACCACAGCGGGAGCCCCTCCTTTTGGAAGGTCCTGTGGGTTAGGTGAGTAGTCAGTGTTGCTTAGTCAGTGTTGCTCCTGCAAGAAGCTTCTCCAGTGCACACACCCACATCATGTACCTTCTGCCCTGTAGGCCACTCTGTGGCTAGTGGGTGCCACCAAACCCTCCTATTTTGAGAAGTGGTAGTGTGGTAGTGTGAAGCCTTGTCTTCATGGGGATGTTGCTCACTTCTGGACCACTCAACAGTCCTTCCTGGAGGTCCAGTGCACTCCGGCTCCCCTTAGTTTCCATGCTGGTTACCAGCATGTAGACAGTCTTCTAGGATACTAGTCCAGTCCAAACCCTTCCCAACTTCATGTCTTTTGTACAAATACACTCCAGCATTGGGAACCTCACCTCCCTATCCCCATTCAGGCTGAACAGGAGCCATCAGATGACTCTCATTACATTGTGCCTAGGTGGAGGCCCTGTCCTGTGTTGTGCTGGGGAAAGTACTGGTGGTGACTATGTGATAAGCAATATGGCTGTGTACTGATCTATCCTTGTCTTCCTATCCACTCATTCTTCACTCATATGGTCCAGGGCAGGGCTGCTGTGGTCAAAGCACAGGACAAGAACACCTGATCCAATCAGTGGTCTCAAGCCTCAGACCTTACCTAAAATGTATGTGATATGAAGGTTTCAACTCTTTCTGGTATTGGTATGAATCCTGGGAATGAGTAACCTGGAAACCCCAGCTCTGATGGCAGCTCTTGAACTTCCTTTTACTATGGAAGCCCACACCACCTGCCTTGCTTCCCTGGGCAGGTGGCATTGCCATTGATAATGCAGATACCAGTGTGAGTTTAAGTGACCCAATGCTCACAGCAGCTGGGGGCAAGGGAAAAAGTGTTAGGATGTAGGTAGAGGGGTCAAAGACCCAGAGAGGCAGTGTGAGTGTGCTGGGAGTGATAGTACTAGGGATTTGGTGGTTTATATGGGCACTGTCCTGCTGGGCTCAGTTTCCTTATCTGTAGGACAAGTTCAATTCTGGTATAATCTGAGATGACCAAGTTGGCCCACTGTGGAAAAGCCTGGGGCATTTGTTCGTGGAAGAGTGAATTCAGCTTTTAACCCTGGAAATGGGGCTGTAAGGCTGGTATGAACGAACTTCATTCACCAGTTGGCCATCCCCATGGTTGCTCATGCTGCAGCTGGGCCAACAGGCTTGGCCTAGTCTGGGCAACAGTACCAGGCTTAAGGGCAGTGCCCTGAATGGAAGGGACAAGGGGCAGTTTCATATGGGGCTGGATTTCATCCTCTGGCAGAGGTAGATGAGCACAAGGTTTGGGGCCTCATTGCAGAAAAAGCCTCTCTGCCACTTCCCGGAACCACTGAAGTCTGGGTCACAGGCACCTGCATACTTCTCTAGAGGGAAGAGGGTGAGTGGGCCTCATCCCCAGACCCATGCCCTATGGTCCAGGCAGGAACATAGGGGTGGAAGAAATCTGTGATGTCCACGTCCTTATGCCCAGCACTCATGTTAGATGTGTCTGCAGCTGTGAAATGGTATGGACACCAGAGGGGACCACTCCAAGGATGGTGCTACTCACTAAGTAAACTTCGCCTCCAAAGACCAGGGGGCAGGTCTTTAGTGTGGGAGAGGTGTGTGCATGTGTTTCTTTTCATTGCAAAGAAACAGAGAAGTATATGGTGATTAGGGATGCTCAGCTGGCCCTATTGGCTGGCCTATAGGAGGCAAGTGGAGTGTCCCTTGCCCTATGCTGTGGGAAAGAGGCCAATTCAGGCCCAGAATGCAGGAGGGTTGGTGGCTCACAGGTGGGGGGGATTGGGACACAGGGAGGCAGTGCTGATGAATGTTGAAGGGATAGGGTGGGATCCTGGGGTCAGCAGGGCCTCACCTGGGCATAAAGTCTCTGGAGTCCCATGCTGTCACAAAAAGGCCAGTTAAGTTTGGGAACAATTTTTTTCCTAGAGCACTGAGTCTGAGCAGCTATCCATGTGACTTCTTGGTTAGGGTTGGCCTTAGGGCCAGGGTGCTCACCCAGTAGTGACACCCTGTGAGGTCCCAAGTAGACTGGCAGAAAGTATTACTGTGCTCATAGTGAACGTTGTGGGCTACATCAGCTCATAAAGCCAGAACTAATTTAGAATTTAGTTCTATAGGATGTTACTTTTTTCCTTGCTTCTGGTCTCAGCTGGTGCTCCAAGGAGCAGCTCTGTTCAGTTGGAACTCTGGAGGCCTTACTCAGCCCCCTGTCCCTGCAGTTGAGTCCTCATCCCCAGAGTTCCTCTTGTGCTTTGGACTTGATGGACCTTTCTAGACCCCTCCACCAGGCTCCCCACCTTAACCACTCTGTCCTTGCAGTTGTGCTATGCCCCTGCCCTCAGAGGGGTCTTTCTGTACCACAGGGTCCCACCCAGCTCCAACAGGATCTTGGTTAAGTGTCTGTGTATCCATTTCCACTGCTTCCCTGAACAAAGGCCTGCTATCCCTCGGGTCATCACATTGCTAGTTGTAGAACGTGATCACAGACCCCATGGAAGGTATTTTAAGTGACTGGGTCCCTGGACCTTCCCGAGCCTTGGGTTGCCCCACTATAAGATGGGTCAAAGGGCAAATGGCCGGCCAGACAGAGTCCTACAGCCTGGTGTTAGGTCCTTCTTCCTCCAGGTGACAGTTCCTGCTACTTGTCCATTATGGCCAATGGATCTATTGTAGTGACTTGGTTCAGTTTGGGGTCCCTGTGAAGCCAACAAAGGATGAGGCACTCCATATCTCATGGGAGATGTCTTTCCTGAGACTTCCCTGTCTCCAGATCATATCATACCCCACAGAAATGTAAGGCTGTGCAGCTGGGCCCTGCATCGAGCCCAATTTTTTTGGGGTGTCTCACTTTGCTTTTAGATTGGACTGAGTCCATTGTGCATGTATCTCTTGCTGGTCTGGGTCTGGAGATCTGTGACGATAGCCTCTGTCTGGTGGCCAGCTAGCTGTGCTGTTCTCTTCTGCTTTAGAGCCTGTGGGGAGGACACTGTCCATCTCCCTATCCCTCAAGAAGCTTAAGACACATAAGGGGTGATGTGGAAGGAAGAAAGAAAGGAAACCAGACAGAACCCAAGCAGGGGCTCCTTAGCAGAAGCCCAGAGCAGGAGCAGGTGGAGGAGGTGTGAGTCATCTGCTCACACTCACAGGGTTGGGCGAGCAGACTCCCCAGGCAGTCCCAGCTGCTGGCTGTTGCCTGCTGGAGTCCTGATGTTATCCTGTCTCCTCAGTGAAAATGATTCCTGCAGGCAGGGTTGGTGTGTTTGGCTCACCCAGCACCTAGATGGAACCACAGCTAACCACATATGGGTTAGACAGATGTGCCCATGGTTCTGTTGCCCAATAGGGAAAAGCAGGTGAGGACTCAGTTACCTTTGGTGCTCTGGTTGCCTTCACATCCTCGGCAGCATTCAGATGCTGGGAGGCAGTAACAGTAGCTGCCATGCAGGCCCAGCTGCCCCTCCCTCTGCTCAGCTTAGCACCCAGACTCTTTGCAAACGCAATGCTGTTTCCATGACAACTAGGGAAGACACCTCCACCCTCACATAGAAACAGACCAAAGGCAGAAGAAGCTGCTGGTCTTTGAGCTGGGGCAGGTTCCTAGCCTAACATCTACCACCCATCTACTAGGGGTAGTGGGAAAGGGGCTCTAGGAGTTGGAGGGATTTGGCCCTTCCTCAGTTCCTTTAAGGCCCTGGTTTACTCTGCCCTAAAGAAGAAAGTCATGGTCAGGGAAGAGGGGAGATCCTTCTGGTTATCTGCTCCTAGCTGGAGCACCTATGGGTAGGGTGAGTCTCTTGGTGAGAGGGAAGCACAGGATACCAAGGGCATCTGCTACTGAAGGAATACTGGATGGACAACCCCAAGGTGTGCTTCACCCTTGGCATCCTGAGGCAATTTTAGCCCCGCTTTCACCTGGATATGGGGCTGCTATGATGCCCTTCAGCTCTCTTTGCTTCAAGTACTACATGTAAGGGGCTCCCAGACTTACCAGGGAGAGGAAGCCACAATGGGACTTTTTGTAACATTCCCATTTTCCAAATGCAAAACTAGACTTCTGCCTGGTCCACACCCCTGCCCCAAGGACAGTCCTATATAATCCAAACCATCCCTTAAGCCTGGTCATCTCCCCACTGCTACTAGCTAAGAGGTATCTGGGGACAGAGTTGGATGTGTGGGTCACTTCCACTCCAGTCTGGTTAGCATTCCTCTCTTCTTCCTCCTGCAAACCTAAAATGCTGCCTTGATAGTCTGGAGAATGAGATTAATAAGGCTAATGACTCAGTGAACCCCTGGAGCTGCCCTTCAGGGATAGTACAGAAAGGACTGTGCTAACAATCAGGCTAGGAGAAAATACGGGTGAGCCTGGGGTTAGGGGAGGGCTGCTGCCTCCCACCTCCAGGTCCTGCCCATGCTCAAAGCTTTCTTCCTCAGGGTGGTAGCTGTTCCCCACAGCTTCCTAGGCTGGGACAGTCTCACCTACTTACCAACCTGACCCTTGAGGCCCCTGTACTCTGCTGCCCCCGTGGATACTCAGGATTCTGAGGCAGAAAGGCATTTTTAAAAATTCAGTGTTACTTTTAGTACCATTAGACACTCTTCTTGTTATTGCTCATCATCTGCTCATGAGCACCTGTCTGTCTGTCTGGGTATTGCTTTCACCATTTGGGGTAAATGGTAGGCAGGGTCAGATGGTGTGTGTTGTAGGTATTCAGAGTTTCAGCCACGTGTGAGGCCAGGGGTAAGAGGAAGTGTGGAAGCTTCAGGCCTCTTAAGCACAGGTGCAGCTACCCCTGGGCTTGGCCCCCAGGTAGTCAATTTGGCAGAACAGACTGAAAAAGCATTTGATAAGCAGGTATTCTTCCAGCTCTAAATGTTCAGGAACTGTCTGATCTTATATCTTGGTTGGTGAAGCTCTGGGTTTTATTTTCATAATTTAGCACCCTCTGGCCAATCCCCCTGGTGTTCTTTGTGCAGAGACCCCAGGACCCAACTCTACTGCGGTGCTCCCCTTGGTAGGTTTCATGTGCTTCTTGCTGGAACACTGCATGACCCAGCTGTGGTTGCCACCTACACGTAGCCCTAATTCCCCAAGTCTGTCCAGGGTTCAAGGAGAGATTAGTGAGAGGCACAGAAGGTTAGCAACTGGGGACTATATTTAATGAAATCAGACACTCTTAGGTCTCTGGTTTTTCTTGGGACCCTCAACTTTTCTTCTGGAGCACTGCTTCTCTCTTTTCTCATCTTATGCCTCTTACTGTTACTTTCTCTTCTCCTAGCCCCTACCCACCCTCATCCCCAGGGGCTGCTGGGCAGCAGCCCAGGTAGGTAAGGAGAGCAGACTCACATATTTTATAGAGCACTCAGCTCTGTAGGCCTCAGGCAGTGACAGATGGGGCTTCTCTGAGACGGCAGTTGGGATAGGGATGAGTCCTCCAGAAGTCAGAGCCTCTGCTTACCTGTGTGTACACCCAACCCTGCCTCAACCATGCCCAATGACAAGTGCTATGCTCATAGTAACAGAACCAGCCAGGCCTGCCACTTCAAACAGCATGGGCTGTTTAAACAAGATAACACTCTGCCAGTAAAGCCATAACCCAGGCCCTAATAGCCTGAAAAGCCCTTGTTCTGAACCTGCCAGAAATGGTGGAAAGCTACTTCCTGCCTCATGCACCAGCTCAGACTGTCCATTTCTTATTTGCCTGTACACAATCAGGTAGGGCTGGGGTGATCCTAAGTGACAACAAGGGAGATAGTCTCCCAAGGATCCTCAGGATGTGGGACCTCCAGGCCAAGAAGGCCCCTGGTTTTGTCACATGGTAATCTGTTCTCAGATCCAAGTTTCCTCATCTGTGTGGTGGAGAGCTTAGAGGCTGTATGTGCAGTGCACTGGCATGCTTGGTCCAGGCTTGGTGCCATCTGCTCAGATACATGGTTCTTCCATTTATTCTGTTGTCAACTACAACACACACACCCCTCACCACAGCTCTGAGCCCAGTGGGGCTTCACCACCTGACTTGGCTTTCTAGGAGTTTGAAGGCAGCTGCTGGTCACTGAAACCTGTCAAGTCTGTATGTTGGCAACAATGGTCTCCTAACACAGGTCCAGCACCTCACCCATCCCTCTATTTTGTTTTTGTTCTCAGTGGATCTTTCAATGACTGGCAAGACCTTGGTCTGATGAGACCCCTCCTGTGTTGGTCAAAGTCCCTAGGGCAGCAAAGCCCCAGAGTAAGTGTGATATGGGCAGTGGGAGTCACATACAGGGAGGGGATGATTTAGGAACACTCTAGGACTTCCAATGCTGGAAGAAGAAATTCCTCCCAAGGTTCTGGGAGCATCTGCTTTGGAAGGGCCTGGAGCCCCAGAACCTGCTCCATTTCATACCCAGCAGGCCAGCAACACTAAGGGATGAAGTTCAGGTGGCAGGTCATGCTTGAACTCACATGTTTTCCCACCCTGCAGGGAGGGGGCATATCTTTCAAAGTCCCAGTTTGCCTTTGCTTCAGCTGAAATGAGAACTACTATTGGGTTCTGTGTTAAATCTTGCTGGCTTGATCTAAGTTCCCTGGCTGTCAATCACTGACAGGAAATTAGCAGACAGCAGGACACAGGTCCCTTGTAGACTGGAGGCTGTCAACAGAGACTCAGGCCTGTGCAAAGACACTGAACGGCATGAAGCCCCTCCTATCTCAGATCCAAAGGACCTCCTGAGACCTCCAGCCCAGCACTATGCCTGGCAATGTTTAGCAAGGTAAACACTCTATACTCCTGGCTGATGGGGAGCTAACACTTCTAGGTGCTAAGGCTTGTGAAACTATCTGTAGCAGACCTGGGCCATTCCTGTGAGGTACCCAATAAATTGGGAATAAGGATGAGAGATGGGGAACCTGTACTTGTGGCCTATAAAATGGGAGTTCCACAATGCTCATCCTTTGTGTGTGTGTGTGGTTAGGGGCGTACTTGGATCATTATTGGTTTAACACTTCATCTCCAACTGTGGGAAGGATAGGGCTGGAGCAAGATGACCGTCTAAAATGTAGTTGAAGCAATAATGGAGCCTTTCCCAAGAAGGATGCACACGTTTGAGTAGCCAAACAATCCAGATGTGATTTATGCCCTGGCTCCTAGGCATCATTACAACAGGGGCCTGGAATCTGGGAATGTTTGCTCCTAGCTCTAATACCCATAACTGCATGTGCTGTATCCTGCTCAGAATGCAGCAGATGCCTAGCTATGAGGGCTGGTGAGCTGGCAGGTAGGCCTCAAGCTTCAAAATGGTCCCTCTGGAGTTGTCTTAACTATGTGGAAGGATGAGAGCACCAAGGACGAGGCTTCCTGCCTTCTCTGAGTAGTTGCTAGGAGAAAAAAATTTTGTATCCCTGCCCAATGACTGGTCATCAAATGTGCAAAGAATAGCTGGGAGGTGTCATGTAGGGAGGCTAGTGTGTGGTACAATGGCTTCCAATCCCTTGCAGCAGCAGGGGCTATCATGCTGGTGGTGTCCTCAGGCTAAGTACTCCTGGACTGTCTTGCACCTCTCTGGGCCTCAGTGGGAACATATGCCTGGACCAACTCTGTTGACTTTTTGAGATGAACCTTTTGGACAGTGATGAAATCTTAGACCCAACACCATCCCAAAGGCTGCTGTTTATATTGTAGGCTGCACCTCCTGGCATGTTGTCAAAACCATGTATTAGGTTGTGAGTAGCAACTTAAAAAACAGATGAGAAAGCAGAGTACCCCTTGCTTGGTTCCATTACTATCATGGAGACACACCCCATACTCACGTGGTTCTTGGCAGCCGACAGCACTCACCCTGATCAGCACCTTCTGAGCTCTCAGCCCACCAAAGATGACTATCTTCTGCACTGTTTACATGCAGGTGCCTGAGCCTGTGCTCCTCACTGGGAGGTTGCTTTTAACCTTTAATTCATACAGCTTAGGCATTACCACTTCCTGGGTGGATCCCCAAACACCCCATCCCAGTTCCATTTCTGTCCTCTTCTCCATTACCCCATGGTTACATCAGCCTGTCCTCCCAAGGGAGGAGTGAAGGGTAGAGAAAGGGACAGCTCAGGGTACCACTCAGGGTTCAGGGGCCACAGTCCAAAAACTACTGCCCCACTCATTCCATGGGTGTGTGCAGGGGGGTGGTCTTTGGCTCTCCATGATGCTAGATTCTAGGTAGCCAAGTGAGAGGTGGCTGCCCTTTTGGGGACTGTGGCCTGCTAATAGTGGATGGGCCTTGTGGGGTTCATGCTGTGTGAGGGCTCAGCTCACTGAGTTTCCCATGTGGAGGGTTCATAGCTATCTCTTGTGAGAACAACTGACCTGGCAGGCTCAGGAGAGGGTCACTGTCCTGCTGACCCCCTCAGGGTCTAAATCCCAAACCTGATGCTCTCCTTTGCCACAGAACCATGCCAAGCACATGCACAGGTAATGGTGAATAACAACCACGTCTGTGCAGAGGCTTAAACTGGGCCATGACCACAGAAGGGAAAAAGAAAATACATCATTACAGGCTTCCTGTCCGTTTCTTCTTTGAGCACCTTTCTCATGTTGAGCTATAGCTAGTCCCATTTTACAGTTGAGGGAGCAAATACTAGACAAGCTTGTCTGTGCTAAGGAGGAGCCAGGCTGGGTCTACTCTGTTGCCATGTCCTCTCACCTCCTGAAGTCTCATCCTCAGGAAGACAAGGCTCCAAGAGAAGTGGAGATGTGTTTGGGTTCATGGGGTGCAGCTCTTTCTCTTTAGATTCTCTCCTGCTAGTTGTGAGCCCACATATAGCATGAGCTTAAGGCCACCCAAGAACCAAAGGTTGCCTTGGTTAGTATTTCCTGAATACTTTTTCAAATCAGTGTCCTGGAGCCCTGGGACACAAATGCCAGGGTCTGTGGCTCTTCAGGAATGTTGAGCAGGCCACAGGTTTTCCAGCTTTCTTTCAACTATCGATGCTTGAGGGAGGCCTGCAAAGAAGGCACTTGCCCATCACTTTTTGGCTGGACCAAACTGCTCTGATGGCTCTGATCTCCAGTGGTTACCGCAGACCAGGAAAACGTGTACAGTGCTTGGCTGGCCTCAGTGGTAAACCTCAGGTCATAGGGCCTGGGGCCCCAGGCAGACTGTGGTTTTATTATTAATGAAATTAGACAAAATGCTGGAGCCAAGTTGGCATTCACCATGGGTGCAATGAAGATGAGATTACGGTAAGATACAGCCCAAGTGGCCTGCACTTGCCTCCTGCCTGATTTGACATATGTAGGGAGAAGGGGCACTTTTCACTCTTACCATATGTGTGTGTCTCAGGGTCCAGAGACCCTTCCTGGGCTAACTGCCATGCTAATATTTCCAGAAACTAGATGGTGGGGAACCTGTGTGGGGAGCCCCACAGGTGAACCTAGGCACCCTGCCCCCATCCTTGCCCATTTCCTATTGTTCAGGGCCAGTCACAGAATTCCCCTGAATGGTAGACCCGCAAATACATACTTTGGTGATCAGGAGGTATCTCAAAGTCTTAGACCCTCAGTGCTCTCAGCCTCCACCCTCAATTCTATTCTTGGTAAGTGGAAAAACTCTTTTTCAGTTCTTGGATTATACAAATCCCTTAATAACAATCTGGGTTCTTAAAACTCACAGCTGTTCTGATGTGTGCATAATAAGCAGGGCTAGTGTACTCAGGAAATTAATTACCCACTAGCCAAGACAGGCTGAACAGATGCAGGGTAGGGAACCCCTTTGACCTGAAGCTCTTGGTATAACTGGTGAGGAGCATCTTTGTGAGCATCCAGTGTGATCACCTGGTAAGCAAAAAAGGCAAGACTGGGAAATGAGACATGGTCAACTCTAACTCCTCCATCACAGCATTATCAGGCAGCACTGCCAGCATGGGCATTGTTAAGATATTGGAATCAGCAACTGGGACCTTACCCACCTGTTCCTTCCCTGCCTCTGATGCAGAGTGCCCCAGCTTTCCCTACAAGGTGCTATTCCCATTATTACACTCTCCATGGCTCCCACAGCAGCCCACAGTCTTAGGGTTGGATTCTGTAAGGTCCACATCAGAACATCTGAACAGGGTCAGGCTCTGATCCTAATGTCTGGGCCCTTTTTCTCCTTCAAGTTGGTCTCTGGGGTAGAGGAGGTCCTTCTGGTTTCTCTGACTCTGGGCAGCTGCTTCATGGGGCTTTCTTATAGCCAGCCACAGGCCTTTACTGGCTATTTGGTAGGACAGAAATGACCCTCTGTTCTGAGGATGGGAGTTCATTGTACTTGGTGCCTGCACATTCTAGGTGTGACCACTTCCTGAATGTCAGAGGGCTTGTTCTCTCTCAGATGGAGGATAGAGGCTAGCCCCCAGCTTGAGCAGATGGTCTCATGGTAGCTGATGACAGAGAGAAACCAGAACTCTCAGTTTGGAGGTTGCTTCTCTGTACAGTAGGATTCTCTTAAACCTGCCCAGGGAGAACAGGAGTAAGGGCCAGTATAAGCATGGAGCCACTCTGGCAAATCACCCTTCTGTGGTGGAACAAATGTGAACTGAAATAATACAAGTGGTTAAAGGGCCAGAAATAATAATGTGGTTAACTGAGGAATTGGAGGAGGGCATAGAGACAAAGACATTGTCTTGCTCTTCAAAAATACACAATGAATCCAATAATTCACTATTGAGACTGACTTGGGGCAGGTTCTTCCAGCCAGGGTTGGGGACTTATTGCCTGTAGTATGCTGGTAAAAGTTTAACAACTGGCTTGGGTTAGGGTGGGGTGGGGTAGAGGTACTGATTTGTACAGCTTGCCAATTTCTGTGGTTATAATTACTGCCACCTGGCTGATGTGACACTATCACTATGTTGTCAGCTAACAGACTTCCTAGAGATTGAAAATTTGGCTCTGGTAAGGTGGTATGAGCCAGTTCCAGTCCTCCACTTGGCTAGCATGGAGAGAAGGAGGCCCAGGTACTGCTAACCCTTAACCCCTGGTCTTAGTGCCCTCCTCTGCAGAAGAAGTGCTTGCTCTCTTTCCTAAAAGTTTACCAGTGCTAGGCAAAAGACTGACCCAACCAGACTGTGAAGGAGTCTCACTTATGTACCAAAGTTCAAGCTGGATGACCTCCTGTTTTAGTAGGGTCACTAGTCTGAGAGATCACAACCATCATGGACATCCCTATATAGATCTGTCATCATGGTGAAAAATGGAGTGATAGTCCCAGCTACAGCTAGCTGTCCAGATATGTTCAGTAACAGCCTGCATCCAGGGGGTGGTCTTTAGTGAAACATGAGGTGATTGACCACCATAGAGGGACAGCTGATGCACTCAATGACAGAGCTAGGTTTACAAGGGTAAGTAGAGGGGGATAAAGGGAAAGGCAATATTAGGAGGTCAAAGCTCTACAACACTGGTTTAGGAGGGGTAGTGTGTGTGATATATATATATATATATATATATATATATATATATATATATATATATTTAAAAAGCAAGTACCCAAGGTCATGCCCAAGCTTCACCCCACTTCAGTGTCTCACTGAAAACCAACCAAGGATAAGAAGCTACCGCACAAAGGGGCTAAGGTGCAGTTTTTCACTGGAGCTCCCACTATGACAGGGAAGGAAGGACAAAAGAAGTTGTTATTAATAGGGGCCTCTATGGCTGTGTGTCCCCCTTGGGGAAGAGGGAAGGAGGTCGATATGAAATTCAGTTGACAAGTACCAAGGACCTTGTGCCAGAATATGTTTCCTTCTCCAACATCCCCTATCACGAATGTGAAGCATAGGTGCCTGGGCAAGGAGATACCCACTACCCACTGATCACAAACCACAGGTTCAGAGCAGCTGAGGGCCCACCCAATTGACAACCAGCTAGCGACAACCCCAGTAACAGTCAGGATGAAGGTTGGGACCTTGGGTGGTGAAGTCTGACCAAGGTGATGTTAGGAGCTGGTCACAAGTACTGGCAGCACCTCTGGGCCACTAGTGGTTCAGTTACGCATGCATACTTGGCAAGGGGGCTGATGTCTAGAGAGATTGTGTGCTTGCTGCTCCCTAGTCTGCACCTGATGCCTCAATCTGACCTTCTCTGCCTCCCACCTCTGTTGAGTCCCTTAGAGTTGTGCCACCTCTGGGGACACTCAATCCTTGGGAACCCAAGCCATTCTATCAGCCTGGCCCCCCTCTAGCTCCAGCCCACGAAGTTCCACTGTCTTAGGGTCACAATGATTTTTGGATGTCATTGACAAATTATATATGGTCCTGGCATAACATGAGATTGAGGGGACTGCTGGTAAATCAATGCCCAGCAGGTGAATTGTAGTAGGCTTTTGGTGGGTAGGAGGCATGGCTCTCTGGTACAATTTTAGCACTAGACACTCACTGGCGCTATGCCCTGAACTGGGTCAGGAGCAGAAGGCAGAGTGGGGACATGCTGTGCCAGGGCTCCCTGTGGTCCTGAGGTGGTGGTGGTGGTGGTGGGGAGGGCCACTCCAGACACCCACTCATATCTCTCGAGCCCTGCTGTGAACCTCCCTGAGGCTGGCCACATAGGGGCTCCTTGACGGAACCAAAGCCATCCATGGAGCATCCCTGCAACCACAGAATGCAGAGTAGGTAGGTAGGTAGGGGATTCTGGAATCCCCAAGGGGAAGTGCTGGGTCCACCCCAAACATGTGATGCAATCTCTGAGCCTCAGTTCCTCATCTGCAAAGCTGGCTGGTTAAGAGCACTAAGGGACCTATAAGGTACCTTTCAATTTCCAAGTCCGTGTATATGGCAGAGTGGGAAATCATCCACACTCATCTGTTTCCCATTTGTAATCCCTTCTTTTGGCTGGATGAACCAGCTCCATTGTCATCAGGTGCAAGCCACTCTTAACACAGACACCTTGCATCTCCCTCAGTGCCTTATTTCATGACACAACTGTTTAAACACTTTTGAAGCAATAAACTACTCCCTTTACAGGGTACATGATAAACTGTAGCACTGGGTGGTTGAGCACACACTGTGTTTGCAAGTCAGTCTCCTCAGGGGCACACACCCCTGGCTGCTGGTCAGGGCTTTGGGACTTTAGCTTTCCCCAAATCTGCCTGCCCACTCCACAGTGCCGGCTGACTACCTACTAGTGCCAGGGCCTCTAGTGACAGTTGACTGTGTAGGTGGATAACAGACTATCCTTGGCATGTGTTGGGACTGCTGACCTGCGAGGAAGGGGAAGGAGCAGGGATACCCAGGTCCCCAGGACGAGGGGCCATTGCTCAGAGCTGGGCAGAGGTCCCCTGCCTGGAGTCTGGATGCTGTAGTACCCACCACTTGCAACACTTGACTTACCAACAGCAATGAATAACCTTACCACATGTTGGCCAGCTGTCTCTTAGATAAATGGTGGCACAAGAAGCCTCCCATGGTGAATTCTGTTATGGCCTGGTCTGCCTGTGGGGCCCAAGTGGCTACCACTGGTCCCAGATGAAAGCAAAACAGGGTCACCCCTCAGAATTGTGCCTTCTGGCTCTGGAAGGAAAGGGCAGGCGTCCCTGGGAGCTGAGGGTCTGCGGAAATAAAGTAGTGTCTGTGCTGGTACGACTGTCCCCCACTCTTTAAGCTTCTTGTGTTGCTGTAAGAATCAGGCTCAGGCTCATGCCCAGGGCCATGCACAGCAGGTGCACAGCAGGTGCACAGCAGGCACACAGCAGGCACACAGCGGACTTGCTACAGGACTGGTAACGCTGACAACTCCACTGGGAAATGGGCAGTGAGTTCCCTGTGGGTTTCCACATGAGAACATTTGACACTTTACAACTAGGCCTTTTAATCTGTCCCTTAAAGGATCCATCCACCATTAAGTAGCCAGCAGAGTCCATCTGCAGGAGCAGAGGTTGGGCAGCAGGTGCCTACTTCCCATTTCCCCAAGGCTACCAGCAAGAATGCTTGAACGTACTGCTTGACGTCCAAGGTGCTTCTGATGGCGGGGAGAGGACACACTCCCACTGGTCACAGCAGTGGTCATCCTTCCACAGGGGTTGCTGGGTGCCAGTGTCTCCACTTCTTGTCCACAGTTGTCCTGAGTCCCTGTCCTGGGCCTGGCTGAGTGAAAAGCCCGCAGCAGGTCTTCAGGCCTCTCAGGGGCTGTCCTCATGTGGGAGGAAGCAGAAGGGGTCAGGGAAAACTAGCCAGCACCACCCTGCACTTGAGTTTTGGTGCCTCCATCTGTGAAAGAATAGGTGCTGCTGCTTCACAGGATTGGTCAGGGGATGGTGCCTGAGAAAATCCCTACAATGTCCTGTGTTTTCTCTGGTGCCATCTGGGGGAATACCAAGTGGGGGGGCTGCAGGCACAACTAGCTTTAGAGCCCTGAATACCTACCAGGACTTAAGCGGGGCAGGGGTCTCCATCAGTTCCAGCACCTTCCTGGACACAGGATGGAATGGTGACCAAGAGCATATGTGGTTCCTTGTTTGTGTTTTGTTGCTACAGTTCATGGGTGGCCAGGAATCCTTCTCTCCTTGCCTCCAGGGCGCTGCCCCGTGCTTGTTGCAGCCCTCACACCCAGAAGCCCAGAGATGCTGACGCTCTCCTTGGCAACGTGCTGACGCAGGAGCCAGCAGGCAGGCTGGGGAGGCTGTGGCTCCTTTAACCAGGCATAGGGGCGGGGGGAAGGGGCACCACCAGTCTCCATCAGAGGGAAGATAAGGCCTCAGAGATGAGCAGGGAAGGAGTGCTCTGGAGGAGCTGTGTCCAGAACCTTGGCACTGGGTCCAGAGGTTCATTTGGCTTTTGCAAAAATTAGGATGGCTTGTTTTTGGCTGACTTGCCTTTGCTGGGGCTGGGAGGACAGTTCAGGGCACTCCACGAGTAGAAGGCAGAGGGTGGTAGGCCTGCATTACCTTCTGTGCTGGAGCAAGCCCTGGCCTGGCTAGAGAGAGGTGAGCAGTCCTTACTGCTGGCACCACCCCAGGGCAGCCAGCTGGAGGAATCATGAGAGGGTATTGTCTTTCCTCAGCAGCCTGTTTGTTTTCCATCCCCAGATATTACTGGTGGAGCATGAAAGGTCAGATCCATTTGGAATCTAGTGAATTTCCAGTCTTGCTTGGGTTTCTCATCAAGAATTTTCTTTTCTGGTGAACAGTCACTTCCCCAGGCCTGTGGAGACCAGGGTGGTGGTGGTGGTGGTGGTAGGTAGGTACAGACTCAGCTGCTAGCCCTTTTATTTAGAAAATTCCCTGAACACCTCGAGCCTGGTTCTTCCATGAGGAAGCTCAGGCCTCATAGAGATCCCCTGGGGGTGGGGCTGGAAGAAAGCGCAAGATCATGGATCCTATCCGGCTCTCCCAGGGTCTGCCCCCAAAGAGCTTGCCAGTTTTTGAGCAGTGACCCACCCTGCAATAAACAACTCAGTGAAGGAATATGCAGGCACTGGATGGGGCAAGGAAGGCCTCCTAAAGGGGTGTCACTTGAGATGAGTCCTGAAGGACAGGAGGGGTAGGGATAGAGACAGGGACCAAGATGGTCATGAGCTTAAGTCTGGGCAAAGCAGTTCTATAAGAGCAGCAAAACAAGTTGTCAATGGCCAGAGCAGAAAGAGAAAGGCATCAAAGCAGTGGGCATGGGCCAGGTGAAGCCAGGAAGGTTTGGGGTAGGCAACAGCCCGACCTTGAACCTGTCTTTTGAAGTCACCTGGGCCTCCTCCTTGTTGACAGGTTCAGAGAGCAGAAGTGCCAACAAAAGCACTCCATGAAACTTGGGTTCTGCCTCCTGGGTGTAGGCACATCTATGGGCACAGCAAAAGATGGGTCTGAGAGCCAGGTCAGCACTGAGAGAACTTGCCATGCCTACCATGGAGATGATAGATGAGGCAGCCCCCTGCTACAGATCTGAAAGGCTTTTGAGCAGAATTAGTTTCTGCTCCAGGAAACAACAGAAGTTACCTGGGGCAGAGAGCTGACAGCCTGAGCCTGTGTGACTGGCAGCTGCAGTGTGGCCAATAGACCTGCCATGATACTGTCCCTCCAGCCCAGCCTAGGCACTTTGCTTTTTCTCCCAGCCTGGTCAACCTCAAGCCCTCTGTCCACAGTAATTTTTTTTTTTTTTTT
>PVKS010020626.1:0-36511 GCA_004027875.1 Aplodontia rufa
GGGGGGGGCACTCCTGGGGGTAAATCTAGTATCCAGAAACTATACACATTTTATATTATTTTGTTAAAAATTTGTATGGTTGTTCAAAAATAAAAATTAAAATTAAAAAAATGAGGTTTCTAATAAAACAATGAAATGCAAAAAAGTATGTGTCTTTTATATTATCCTCAGCATCCAGGAAACTGGATAGGAACAAAGATAAAGTGATTTTATGAAGGTCATTATTGTATTAGTTACTTACGTTAAGTTTTAAAATAGTCTGTTTCATACATGTTTTACACAGGATTGCTGAGAATTCTAAGTTTATGCTTGTCTGATGTAGGGGCCATTTTTATGCAGAACTCTGAGAGGTATTGACTGAAGGTATTATTGTTATCACTCTATATTCTTTTATTATTTTTAATAGTATTATAGTGTTTTTAATAGTATTAATGCATCCTAAGGTTTGGTTGGATGCTAAAGAGCATAATGATTCTTAATGTATTTTAAGTATTAAACTGGATTCAGTTTTTTTTAAATGCTAAATTTCAGCGCAGAGCTTATATATCTCTTACGTGCTACTTGTGACAATTAGCAGATGGGCATGAAGACAAAAGGGAAGTGTAAAGCAACACTTCAAAATTTAAATGTAATTAAAGATATTCTAAGTATTTTAGAAAGAAAAGAATGGGAGGAGAAAAATGAAAGATTCATTTGATGGTATGACAAAATATGCTAATGGCTACCTCAGTTGTTACTAATGTCTCTTTTTCCTTCCTTTCTTTTTTTCTCTATATATTTGTGTGTGTAAATTCCTTGTGATTATATATATTGCAAGTATTCTATCTTCTTTAGTTGAATTTTTAATTCATTTGTTTTCACCCTCTTTTACATTCTGATAAATTTTATTAAAACTAAAAATTTTTTTTGAGTACCACTTTGGCTGTATTCCATAGATTTTTATTAGTGGCCTTTTCAAAATTAAATATGATTCTAATTTTTCTTCTCTTTTATCCAAGTTCTATTTTAAAGAGAAATAGAAGTTTTATAATTTCCAGGTAAATAGGTATTATTGGATTACAGAATGATAGGAGGACTTAGCCTTTGTTGTTGGGTTCTGGTTTTCTTATTACTTTTAATAGCATAATAGATAATATAATATATAATAGATAATATAATATATAATAGATAATATAATATATAATAGATAATATAGCATTGATGTTTTCTTTGTGGTTAAATTCGTGGCAAAGTTATTTAATGCTGTGCTGTTGTATTTTCTGTAGTCTGTGTGGACATTTCAGTGTCTACTTACGTCTTGCGTTCTTTGTTATTCTGGCCACGTAGTTCTATGTATTTCTATCTAATCACCTTGTTAATTGCATTACTTAATGTTTGATACTGTTACGATTTTCTTTTTGGTTGTTTGAGGAATTGGATCCTGAGAGAAACATAATAATTTTTCCTGCTGTGATTTTGAGTTTGTTCATTTCTTTTTGTGTTTGTAATGGTTTTTGCTTGTTTAACATCTTCACTTCTTGTTTCATAATTTCTTGTTTGTATATTGCTCTCATACTTGATTGGCAGTTTATTTGCATGTAGAAGTCTAAGTTTAAATTTTCATCTTGTAGGTTTACCAAAATCATTTTATTATCTGTTAATTCATATTGCATGCAAGGGTTCAATGCTGATCTGATTTGTTTGTCCCTTGAAAAGGAAATTTTTTGGTGATGTTGGAGTGTTTAGGACTTTATCTTTGAAATTCAAAAATTTTGCATATTCCTTTTACTCCCACTAGAATTTTTCCAAATAAATTCCTTCTTAGAAAAATATACCCAGGACTTTATGTAGGGGAAACTGGGTACTGATTCTAGAATCAGCTTCTTTGATAAATGACTGAGATAATTGTTCCTTCTTAAAGCCATTCAGCAATTATTTTTCTTGACCCAGACCTTAGAACTGCCTCAGCTCTGCACTGTGAGGTTTTGTTCTGCTGCTTCTTTTAGATTCTTTTTAGGAAAATTGCCCTTTCTAAGATTTTTTTCTCTTTAGTGGATATAGGATCGAGTTCTCGGTTTATCGAGCATGCCGGTTGTCATTTGTTCCCGCACTGTTCTGATCTGCTGGTAGTGCCCTCTAGGCATTCTAGCAGTATTATAGATTGATTTTTACATTTGTGCTTTTGTATCATTGGCATCACCACATACCTGTGTTCACTTAGTCATTTGAACTGGAATTTGAAGTTTTCAACGAGCTCATCATTGACTTCTTATAGTATTTCCCAGAAGTAAATCTAAACAAAAATCATGGCTTTGATGGAATTCTGAAAAGATCCTCTTGTATTTGTCCACTTAAAGCAATGTACATTTTTGAAAGTTAGCTACAGAAGAAATAAATTTGTTTATATTTATTATGCTAATGCCAGAATTACAACAGAATCCTGAAAAATTAATATTGGAACTCCTTGAAAAAAGTCCCTCTCCCCTTTTTAATGAATTGAATGCTACAAATTAAGGAGTGGCAAATTTGAGGTATGTGTGTGTGATATGATACATCTCGTATAGATTTAGAAACTTTTCAACTGTGAATAAATCATCACAAAATGGATGGAATAGATGTGCCAAGAATAAATTCCTAAAGGGAATGACAGAAACTATGCATTTCAAATATTGATTCTTGGAAGGATTCTTTACATTTAGGCTAAGTTTAGATTGTAGTTTAGTCCATATGAAAATGAATCATAGGAAATTCATTTTAAAGTGTTACTGTCTTGCGTGAGATACAGTTGTAGCGATTCTAAGTGAAATTCAGAATACGGAGGGGGCGTTATTTCTGGTAATAACAATACCAGCATAAGGAGCAATATCAGGGAATGAACATAAATACTTTTCAATTATTTTATTTATTATGCACTATTTTTTAGTCCCCATTAGTAGCAAGAAGATCATGTTGCAAACAAAGCTACTGTGAAGGTCCTTATGCATGTATCCTGGCAACTCTTGCAGTTGCAACTGTTGCCTAAATTCTTGGTACTGAGTTGTATCGTAGGAACTACTGGAAAACTTCTACAAGGGCTTAGGTAGAATTTGGACCTAGCATTTTATCTTATAATATACAAAATTAGAAGGGAGATAGTATAATTGGACTTGGTACTTAGAACCCTGTTTTTATATTTGAAAATAGGAGAAAAGTTGAATCATGGGGAAAACTCCAAAGAGCAAAAGTATTTGAAATGAACCAAATATGACAAGCAAGTACTACTCGTATATGTTTGATATTGGGATAAGGAAAAGGAACTCTCGCATTTAGGAGAGTTCCCAAAGCATAGTCACAGATTTGACTTCTTACAGGTGATAAATGGCCTAGATAAAATGTTGCATAGAAGAGAGGGCAGGATTTAGAGCAGTGTATTATTATTATATTTTCAGTGTGTTTAATTGGATCATCTCTATCAAGTAGGGCAAGTATAAAACTTTAGAAAGGAAACTAATAATCCTGTTAAATGTAGCAGGTTAGGAATATTGCTAATAGTGAGAAATAAAAACATTAAAAACTTAAAAGTCTTTGATGTCAGCAGCATTCAGGGTTAGGCCAAGAAAGATCAGTAGAACTCTACAGCATTAATGTGAAAAACAAACAAATATGTTAGTAACCTTAACAAGGATTTTTTGAATGAAGTTTGTGTTAGTTAGCTTTCTATCACTGTGATTAAATACCTGAGATTAAAAAAAAACTTATAAGAAAGAAAGGTTTAATTTGACACAGTTTTGGAGGTTTTAGTCCTTGGTCAGCCCATAACTTTTTTGTCTGATAAAATTGCATACCATGTTTGGAGTGCTTAACAGAATGAGCTATTCACCTCATGGTGGTTGGGAAGTGAGTGAGAGAGAGATGGGGGGCGGGGTTGAGTTCCCAATATCTCCTCCAAGGGTATACACTCAGTGGCCTAATTTTCTCACTGTAGGCCCCACCTCCTAATAGCCTCATGGACTGGGGACAAATCCGTTAACACATGGGCCCTTGAGTGTGACATTTCACATCCAAATTATAACAGAGGCATTAGGGCAGATGTCCTGTTTACACGACTTCAAGAAGGAACAGGAAGAAAGTTGAGAAAATAAGCGTCTCTTGAGAATCATTGCTATAGAGTGCAGTGACGGAGCAGTTGCTAGAGACAGATGTAGGGTTAAGGAAGAGAATTTTGTTGTTTCTTTGTATAGCTTATTTTTTTTTAACTCTGGGAAATGTTTGCCCATAGATATGATCTATTGAAAATGGAAAGCTAGTTATTTAAGGGATGATTGGGGGCAATTTCTGCGACATTGGATGAGAGTACTGTACAGTTTCAAAGGCTGTCTTTAAGAGAAGAGGTGAAGAGTTCATCCATGGTCACAGGTGGGAAGGCAGAACATACGGAAGTAAATCTAGGTAGGCCATTTATATAACAGTAAGAGAGATGGAGGTTTTCTTCTAATTGCTTCAATGTTCCAATGAATTTTCCATATTTTCAACTGAGAGTTTCTGAGAGAGGGATAGATGAAATGGGATAAGAAAATGAAAAAGGAAAAGAGCTCCAGAAGATCCCATGTTTCAAGAAAAATGTTTGGCTTGCTTTGCATAGTTCCAGGACCAGTTTGGCTCTTAAAGTAATCACTGGCATACTGATTTTTCTCTTTTCTCTTTTGATGAGACATTTTCAGTGCCTTTTGCAAGTGGAAATAAAAAAAAAGAATAGCTGTTTATTTGGACAAGGTTGTGTGCCTATTTTGTTGTAATAACATCTAATTAAATCACAGAGTAGTTAGTTTTTGAGGGTCTTCTATGGCCAAATATAGCCAATCACTCAGTTGTATTTATTATTTTTTAATTAAGAAATTTAGTTGTTGTACAATCAAAAATGCTTCCAATGAAACAATATGGTATGTATATATTCTTAAAATTAGATTTACCCCCTAGAGCCCACCCTAATTTCCCACCCTTACGCCTCCCCTCCACCCCCTTCCCACTCCTTTCCAATACATCTCTATGAATGCCCTAGGTTGTGTGTTACTACACCTTTTCTGGGTTTAATACATGAGAGTTGACCACTTTTCACACTGGCCAGGGTCTAGCTCCAGCCTTCACGGATGAGTGAAGACATTCGACCCTTGACTTTCTGGGTTAGGCTAACTTCACTCAACTGATTTCTTCCATTGCCATCCATTTACCTTCAAATACTACAATATTATTGTTTCTAAGTGCTGAGTAGAACTCCATGGTATATATGTACCACAGTTTTTGGATCTATTCATCCAGTGATGGGCATCTGGGTTGTTTCCATGACTTAGCTATTATAAATTGAGCTGCTATGAATATAGATTTTGCTGTGTCACTGTAATGTGCTGATTCTACATCCCCTGGAAAAATATCCAGGAAAGAAATAGCTGGATCATATGGTGGGTCCATCCCTAATTTTTTGAGGATTCTCCACACTGCCTTCCACAGGGGTTGTACGAGTCTACAGTTCCACCAACAGTGTGTAGTGTTCCAATCTCTCCACAGCGCCTCCAGCATCTATTATTGTTTATATTCTTCATTTTTGCCAATCTGACTGGTGTGAGGTGAAATCTTAATGTAGTTTTCATTTGCATTTTCTGATTACTAGTGATTTAGAGCATTTTCTCATGTTTTCATTGGCTTGTTCAGTGTCCTCTTTTGAGAAGTTTTCTATTTAGCTCTTTGGCCCATTTATTCATTGGATTGTTAGTTTTTCTGAAGTTGAGATTTTTGAGGATTTTGTAGATTCTGGATATGAGACCTCTGTCAGAAGAATCACAGGCCATGATTCTCTTCCATTGTATAGGAAGACTCCTGACCATTTTGATCATTTCCTTGGCAGTGCAAAAGCTTTTTAGCTTTATGATATCCATTCACTGATTTTTGACTTTACTTCTTTCACTTTAGGAGACATGTTGAGAAAGTCTTTGCCTACTCCCAAATGCTGGAGTGTTGGACCTATTTGTCTTCCAGCAGTTACAAGGTAGCTGGTCTAATTCCTAGCTCCTTGATCCATTTTGATTTGATTTTTGTACAAGGTGAAAGATTAAGGTCTAATTTCAACTTGTGCAAGTGGCTGTCCAGTTTGTTCACCACCATTTGTTGAATAGGCTGTCTCTCCTCCATGTTATATTTGTCCCCCTTTGTCAAAAATCAGGTGCTTATAGATTTGTGGGGTTGTTTCAGGGTCTTCTATTCTATTCAATTGGTCTTCATTCCTATCTGGATATCAGTACCATGCAGTCTTTGTTACTATAGCTCTATAGTATAGTTTTAGACCTGGTATAACAAAACCACCTGTTTCATCTTTCTTGCTTAGTAATGTCTTGGCTGTTCTGGGTTTCTTATTGTTTCACATGAATTTGAGAATTGCTTTTTCTATATCTGTAAAGAATGATATTGGTATCTTCATGGGGATTACATTGAATCTATATAGAGCTTTTGGCAGAATGGCCATTTTTATTATATTAATTCTGCCTAACCAAGAGCATGGAGCATCTTTCCATCTTCTCAGGTCATCTTGGATTTCATTCTTCAGCATCTGATAACTTTTGTTGTAGAGGTCTTTGACTTCCCTTGTTAGGTTAATTCCCAAGTATTTTATTCTTTTCGAGGATGTTGTGAATGGGACCAATTTCCTGATTTCTTCTTCTGCCCTATTATCGTTAGTGTATAGGAAAGCTATTGATTTATGGGTATCGGTCTTGTAGCCTGCCACTTTGTTAAATCTGTTTATAAGTTGAAGTAGTTTACTGGTGGAGTTTTTTAGATCTTCCAGATACAGGATCATGTCATCAGCAAAAAGGGAGAGTTTGATTCCTCTCTTCCTATTTTTATCCCTTTGATTTCTTTCTCTTGCCTTATTGCTCCAGCTAGGGTCTCAAGTACAATATTGAATAAAAGTGGTGAGAGCGGACAGCCTTATCTTGTTCCCAAGTTTAGTGGAAATGCTTTTAGCTTTTCTCCATTTAGTATTATACTAGTCGAGGGTTTAGCATATAAAGCCTTTACATAGTTTAGAAAAGTTCCTTTGATCCCTATCTTCTCTAGAGTGTTGAGCATAAAAGGGTGCTGAATTTTATCAAAGGCCTTTTCTGCATCAATTGAGATGATCATATGGTTTTTTCCTTAATTCTGTTTAAGTGATGAATTAACGTTGATTGATTTGTGTATGTACGTTGAACCAGCCCTGCATACTTGGGATGAAGCCCAGTTGATCATGATGAATTATCTTCTTGATAAGTTTTTGAATATGGTTTGCTAGTACTTTATTAAGGATTTTTGCATCCAGGTTCATCAGGGATATTGATCTAATGAAGACACAACATATCGAAACCTCTGGGACAGCATGGAAGCATTCCTAAGGGGAAAATTTATAATACTGAGTGCCCACACTAATAATGAAGAGAGATCCCAAATAAATAAGCTTGTGCTCCATCTCAGTGCCCTAAAGAAGGAAGAGCAATCTAACCCCAAAGCCAGCAGAAGACAGGAAATAATCAAGATCAGAGTTGAAATCAATGATATTGAGAACAAAAAAAAAATAAAAAAGAATTGATGAAACAAAGAGCTGGTACTTTGAAAAAATAAATTAGATAGACCCCTAGCCATTCTCACTAAAAGAAGGAGAGAAATGAAGCAAATCACTAAAAACGCCAATGAAAAGGGGGTGATCACCACTGACTCCATGGAAATCCAACAAATTATAAGATCATATTTTGAAAATCTATACCGCTCCTAATTAGGTAATATGGAAGAAAACACATACAACATCCCTAAATTGACACAGGTCGATATTAAATTCCTAAACAATCCAATAACAGGCACTGAAATCCATATAGTAATTAAAGTCTACCAAAGAAGAAAAGCCTAGGACCTGATGGCTTCCCCGCTGATTTTTACCACACTTTTGAGGAGGAACTAATCTCTCTCTTTTTTTAAGTTATTCCAAGAAATTGAAAAGGAGGGAACTCTCCCAAACACTTTTTATGAGACAACCATAACTCTGATACCAAAACCCAAGAAGGACACATCAAAACAAGAAAACCACGGACCAATACCCCTGTATCTATTCTTTGTTAGTGTCAAAATTAAATCAAAGGACTGTTAATACTTTGGATTTCACTTTGGCATTTTTTTTATTTTTAAAAAATATCAAACGTGTGTTTCCTCTTCTTTTAGATGTTCTTAATAGTTGCTCCTCTTTCTGTCCTCTACAATTGGAAGGATGAATTAGATACCTGGGGATATTTCAGAGTCACTGTTTTACATGGTAACAAGAAGGACAATGAACTGCTTCGTATAAAGCAGAGAAAATGTGAAATTGCTCTAACAACTTACGAAACGCTGCGCTTGTGTCTGGATGAACTGAACAGGTAATGGGAATAATGGAAATGATTGCATTAGTATTCTGCTGGCATCGATTATATTTATCCCTTTATGTCATAGTTTTTAAAAGCTTTAAATTTTCTTTAGCTTGTTTTGATTTTTATTTCACATTTATTAAAATATGTGGTTTGTAGTAATTCATTCTCCACGAAGAAAAAACTTCCATCAGGTTTTCCAGTTTCTTACACTAATTCTTCAACTCAGCACAGGATCTCTCTAAACAGTGCCTGCTAAATACTCGTAAGACTTTCCTAAGGCTTGTATACCACCTTTTGTGCATGTGGTGCCTCTATACTGCAACACAGTCCAGAACTGGTGAGTGATTTCAATTATTGGAGTCTGCTGGAAACGGAGAGTGGGGAAATGTGCTTCTGCAAGCATGTTGAGTGCTACTGTGGCCTAGAGGGTAGGAGGGATGAGGCCACGAGACAACACAATGGGGTAAGCAGGTGACCTCAGAAAGAGTACTGAAAGCCACTTAGAGGTTTTTTTCTGTATCTTCAGAGCCACACATGCCCCTGAAGTGTTTTTTAGCATGTTGCAGAGGTGATAAAAACGATCAGGTTTGCACTTTATAGATACTCTAGCTGCTTTGTTTACAGACAGAGGAGAGCCAGGCTGATGGAGAAAGACCAGTTAAGGGGTTGGTCATGGGCTGAATTGTGCCACTATCTCAAATGCATATTTGCAGGTCCCAACACAGTATTTCAGAATGCAATTGTATTTAAAGGTGGGTCTTTAATGAGTTGATGAAGTAGAAATCAGGCTGTTGGGTGGGGCTGTAGTCCAGCATGACTGGTGACCTGGTAAGAAGTAACACTGACACCAAACACATGATGCACAGGAAACAGTGTGAGTACCTAGCAAGAAGTCAGTCTTCTGCAAGCCAACGAGACAGGCCTCAGAAGAAACCCAAACCTGTGGACACCTTAAACTTGGTTCCTGCACTTTCAGGATTGTGAGAAAATGTCTCTTATTTGTGTCCAGACTAGGATATTTTATTTTGACAAGGCTTTAGTAAGAGTCTGGCCAAGGGAACATAGTAGTCAGGTCTAAACTCTTCATAGTGTGCCAAGCAACAGCTTGGGTCTTGGTAAAATTTTTAACCCTGGTCTTCTGCTGGCTAAGATTTCTGTTTATTAGCATACAGTTTATAATACTGTGGCATTAGAAATAGTTGTCTTTTTTAATTGTTAAAAAAGTGTATAGTCAGTTGTTGTCAGTGGAAGAGTTAGTGGCAGAAAAACAGGGTATTTTTAAAGGTGGTACTTTCAAATAAATGTAAAAATGCTTTGATATGAAATAAATGAAGAATGACAATCTGTAAATAGTTGTATCATAAACTTATAAGCATAAAATATGTTTAAGACCTAAAAGGTCATTATTTAGCTATGTGACTTTGTTAAATAAATTCATCTGGAAAAGTGACAGTATGAATCTAAAACAGACTATGCAAATCCCTTTGGAATGTTTTATTAGAATCAAGTTTAATGAGGCTTAATTTGTATACAAAATAAGATTGATTTTTAAGTAGAGTTGGCCCTTCATACCTATAGATTCTGTATCTGGGAATTTAACCAACTACAATTTAAAAATGTTTATAAAATCATACTTCTATACTGGACTGTACAGGCTTCCCCCCCCCCCTTACCTTATTCCCTAACCAATTTAGTATAGCAACTGAACTATTTACATATCATTTACATTGTATTAGTTTTAAGTAATGGAGAGGTGATTTAAGGCATATGGAATGATGTGCGTTAGGTTTTATGCAAATACCATTTTATATAAGGGACTCAGGCATCCATGGATTTTTGTCCCCTAGACCGATCCCCTGCAAATACTGAGGGACAGCTCTATATAGCTTGATGAATCTTGGTGAGGGATTGGCTAACTTTTTTAGTAAAGTACCAGATCTATTGGTCTGGGCCTCGTGGCACACACTTGTAATTTCAGTGACTCAGGAGGGAGAGGCAGGAAGATCGCACTTTCAAGGCTAGCCTCAGCAGTTTGGTGAGGTCTGACACAATTTAGTGAGACTGACTCAAAATTTAAAAAGAGCTAGGGATGAGTCTCAGTGGTTAAATGCCCTGGGTTCATTCACCAATTAAAAAATATATTTTGGGGGCCACATACAATCTGTCAAATATTCTTCCTGTTAGTTTTTACAACCCTCAAAAATGTAAATAGAATTCCTAGCTTGCTAATCATACAAAACTGGCCACAGGCTAGATTTGGCCTCTGGGCTGTAGTTGACGGACCTCTCCTTTTGACAGATGAATACTTGAGCTCAACTATCATCCCGAATAAGGTCTAAAATGATTTTGTTATCTCCAGACCACCCTCTTTATTGTCAACCCTTCTCTAGCCCATTGATTTTGATTTCTGTCACTGCACATTTGAGCAGCATTTAAGTAAAATTAGAAAGTACTCTTCATTTGTTTCTGGCATCTTTTTCTGAACATGTTTTTGAGATTCATCCATGTTGTTGAGTATATCAGTGATTTTTTTTTAATGTTGGCTTGTATTCCGTTTTTTGAGTATACCATGTTTTGTTACCTATTCATTTGACAAAGTATGTTTGGGTTTTTCCTATTTTGGGATTTTTATAAATAAAATGTTAAGAAATATTTGTTTATAAGCCTCTTTCTTTGGACTTATATTTTCATTTTTCTTGGGTAAATAACTGGGAGTGGAATTTCAGAGTTTTAGGGTAAACGAAGGTTTAACTTTAGAAGAAACTGCCAAACCATTTTCCAGAATGGTTTGTACCATTTTACACTAGCTAGGACTATGTGAGAGACTTTAGTTACTCTACATCCTTTCCAATATTTGCATTGTCAGTCTTTTTCTTTTTAGCCTTAGTGAATATATAGTGGTTTCTTATAATTTGTATTTTTGTGATACGTGTACACTTAAAAATGTTTATTTTATAGTTGTTGGATGTAGTGTTCTATACATATTAATAAGACTAATTTGGTTAGGTATTGTTCAAGTGTTCTCCATGTTTACTGATTTTCTTTTGAGTTGTTTTACAGTTTCTGAGAGCAGAGTGCCAAAATGATAGACTTAGTTCTCCTTTCAGTCTGCAACTCTCAATTCATATACTTGGAAGCTTTGTTATTAAATGCATGTACAGTTATAACTGTTATTTTTCCTGATGAAATGTTCCTTTTAATTTTTAATAATATTTCTTATCTTTGATATTAATATCTAACAATAGATTATTTTTATACTTATTACATGTATATAGTTTTCCATCTTTTTATTTCACATCTCTTCTTTATATTTGAAGTGAATCTCTTTGTAGTTAGCATATAATTGAATCCTGCTTTTTTCATCCATTCTGATAATCTTTGACATTTATTTTGGGTATTTAGACCATTCATACTTAATGTAATTATTGGTAAAGTTGGATTTAGAACATTATTTTGTTTTGTTTTGTTTTTCTGGTCTTATTAGCACTTACAGGGCAATAAGGTGGCATGTTACTGTTTCATGGGTGGTGGCAGAAGACAGAGTAATCTGAGGCATGAAGTGATTTAGTAATTTGTCCAAGCCTACATAATAAAGTCAGTCATGGGCATGAGATTTAAACATCTGTGGGTTTCTAACCAATACATTATACCACCACAAAAGACTTTCTGCAGTTATGTATAAAAAGTTGATAGGTAAATGTAATAAGTTGATTTATCACAGTACCATTCACATTTTAATGAGTTTTTATCTTCTTATCCCTTTAGACTGTGAGCCCCTCAATATAGATTTTACCTTTAATTTTATATTTCAGTGTTTATTACACTTTTGACACATAATAATTACTGAAGAAATATTTATTGTTTATTTTCTGTGACTGCAATGAATAGCCAAGAATTCCAAGAATTATGTAACTATAAATCATTTATTTATAAGATTAGAGGAATCAAAATGTTATAATTTTATTTTGCATTATTTGTATTTATTAGTTCAGATGGCTTTATGTTGATAGGTATTTCAAACAATAATATTTCATCTGATTATTTTCGTGATAATGGTGCACTGTATGCTGATTGTAGATAATCCAGAGTAGATAAGCATACTGTGCAGCATAAGTAAGCTATGTCTTTTTCTTACTCTATTTTTTACTTTACTTTGATTTTTATTAAAGCTATGTGTGCATAGGATTTGAAGAGCCAAATATGATAAAAGGCTTGTAGGAAAGAACTGCAGTTCACTCCACCAGCCCCCAACCCTTTTGCCTGTACCTTCAGTTCTTACAGATTGTTTACCTCCGTATTCCTAACATCTTTATGCTATAACTTTAATTTTTTCAGTTTTCAGTATCTTCTGTTGATTTCTCTTAGGAAAATGAAGACTGTTGTGTTTTTGCCTTTCACTTCTCCACTTGGGAATAACCTTGCTCATCTGTTTTGTGGAGTAGGAATTGGTATCTAGGAAATCCACCTACACCTTGAACAGACTGTTCAACGTTTCCTCAGTCCAGTTTCCAGAGGCATCTAGTGCCACCAAGTCTTATACTTTTAAGACCTAAATATATACATCAGATTGCTTCTTGGCTTTCTCTGCTACTGGCATAGAGCATTGCTTTTCTGTGCTTTGATCTTATATATCCTCTTTCCAATTGCTAGAATTTTGTGGCTGCTTTCTCCTCTCTCTTTCTCTTTGTTCTTGTAAGCTTTTTCCTTTTTTAACTTTAAATTAAGAAAATGATGAATCCTGTAGAAAAGCTGAAATAGTTTTAAATATATATATATATACACGTACACATATATATACATACATTGTCTATGTACACTAGTGGTATTGAATCATTTCAATAAGTTGTACAGAGCATGATAACTTTATTTGTAAATATTTAAGCATCTGTCTCACACATAAAATTGTTAGCAGTTAAAATTTCCTTAGTTATCCTCAAAATATCTTTATTATCTAATATTTTTAAGGCAAGAATCTATATAGGTTTACATGTGCGACAGTAGGATGTACATACACACTCTGAGCTTTTGTAAGTATGTCAGTGTATATCCTATTGTCACAGATGTTAAAAAAATGGTGTGGCTGGAACGGAGGAGATGGGGAAAAACTAGAGACTGAATTAGAACAAGTTAAACTCCATGCTTTTATAATTATGCCATTGTATATCTTATGTCATGTATACCCCCCCAAAAGAAGAACCAATAAAAAAAGGTTAGGTAGTGAATATGGTTACCAAGGCGATTTAGTCTCTCCTAATCTAGACCAGTCTCCAACTTATTTTTCTCCCTTATGATGTGACTTTTTTTTTTTAAGAGAAAAGAAGGACAGTGTGAGAGAGAGAGAATCAATCTTTATTGAGTTTTTCACATGGCTTTCATTGCTCTGACACTTAGTTGTGTACGTGGGTGCTGGGGTTTGAACCCACGTACTTGGGCATGCCAGGCAAGCGCTGTAACCACTGAGCCACTGCTCCAGCCCCAATGATGTGTTCTTTTTGAAGGGATCAAGCCAATTATTTTTTTTAGGATGTTTCATATATTAGATTTGTCTAATTGCTTTCTTAAGAAATTGCTTTCCTCTGTCATCTGATTCGTTGAGTAAACTGGTCCCACCTAAAGCCTTAATTAGATTCATGTTTTTCGCAAGAGTTTTTCATAAATGATGCTGTCAGGACTTCACATTTTAGCACCTTAGTGGGTATTCCTGTCAAGTTGTTCCACTCTTAATGATGCCAAGTCTATTCCACAGGTAAGGAGATGGTCACCAGATCTCGCTACTGTACAGATGTTTTCTCCTTTTACAGTTAACAAAATAATCTATGAGATGATATTTTACTACCATTTAAATATTCTGTCTCTCAACCCTAGAAGCATTAGCATATTCAGATTATTCTTGCCTGAATCAGTTATTTTATTGAGTTTTACATGTTTTTCTTATTTCTTCTACACTTATGAATAATATTTTCTGATAAAGAAAAGCATCTCATTAATTAGAAATTAGCTGCATTTTTTTTACCTTAAAAAAACAAAGTGACTGCTTGATTCTTTGGCATTGTCATTTTTTAGAGTAAGAAATCAACAGTTGTCTACAGCACAATTCCTCACTGCTCACCCCTTTTCCTTTTAATTAAACATTTGGAGAGTCCTTTATCTGACTATGACTTACTAATATTTTCTCCCAGTCCGTAGCATGTCTTGGCATTTTCTTAAAGTTATCTTTGAAAGAGTAAAAGTTTTGAATTTTAATGAAATTCAACTTAACAATTTTTTGAAAAATTTTCTTGGTGTCTTGTCTGAGAAGTTGTGCCTAACCTAGAATCATCAAAATTTTTTTCAGTCTTGTAAATTTTATATTTTACTTCATATTTAACTCTGTAATCTATTTGGAGTTATTTTTGGGGGGCATGATGTGAAGTAAAGTTCTAATTTTTTTCATAGAACTCCTACCTTTTATTTCTTCAGTGCTTTATATAAAATTATAGCTATTATTCTTGATGTTACACTGTTCCAGTTAGGCTGGCTCCTGTGTCCTTTGGACTCATCTTCATTGTTTTTTAATACATCTGGGCTTTCTAGCTCTCTAGTATTTCCTGTTAAGTGCCTACAATCAACCATTTCTCCATTTTCCATAGGACTGTTTCTTTTTACTAGATTAACCATAATGGATGCTCATTGCTAGTGGGGTAACCAATGATACTTAACCTTTTTAGTAAGCAGAGTAATGTATTTCGACTTTTAAAATATCATGAGTTCTAGCTGAGTGCAGTAGTGCACGCCTATAATCCCAGCAACTCTGGAGGCTGAAGCAGGAGCATCGTGAATTCAATGCCAACCTCAGCAACTTAGATCCTAGGCAACTTAGCAAGACCTTGTCTCAAAATAAAATGTAAAAAGGGCTGGAGATGTAGCTCAGTGGTTAGGTGCCCATGGGTTCAAATCCCTGGTACCAAAAGAAGGAAAAAAAAATATCATCAGTCTATACTCATGTCTGAATTTTTCTTCTTTTATATATTTGTTTCTAGTTTGTTACTTTAAAAAATTGCTTTATTGTCATTTAATGATGTTTAAATGAGATCTTTTATTCCACTGTTATTAAACATATTGTTTTATATTCTCTATACATATTTTATTCTTGTGGGCTGTTCAAACCTGTACCCATTTAACTTACCATGTAAGAATCCAGTGAAATTATCAAAAAATAAAGGATGATAAGTCTACAAAACTTTCATAGGGAAAACTGCTCTCTAAGAATTCTTTAGAATAAGAAAAGGAGGTTTTCTCAATCTTTCCTGCTTTTATTCTTTGTAGTTTGGAATGGTCAGCTGTCATTGTGGACGAAGCTCACAGAATCAAGAACCCAAAGGCGAGAGTAACAGAAGTTATGAAAACTCTGAAGTGTAACGTTCGCATTGGCCTCACTGGGACCATTCTTCAGAACAACATGAAGGAGCTGTGGTGCGTTATGGACTGGTGAGTGAAAATGCTAGTTAAAAACAAAATTATTGAGTACTTCTTCCACTTAATGCTATCTTGTCAGCTGATTGTTTCAGAAAACAAAACCCAAAATTGCTCATCTAACTGTTTGCAGAAATATTTAATCCCAAATATGGTATATAGAGAATTCCGTGCAAACCTGTCTTTATATGTTATTCTTGGCCCCTAAGAAAAATATACATGCTAATTTACCAATCCCATCATTATCTTTTTATAAACTGAAACTGTTATCGAAAAAGAAAGTTTTTCCTTGGCTTTGTTTTTACTCTCTAATAAATAAGCGGGTGAGTATATTTCTTAGCTGCAAAAAGAGGTGAATGTTTTTCTTTTTAGATAATTTAATAAAGCCTTCATATTTTTCTCATTGCCTTAACAAAGGGCTGTGCCAGGACTGTTAGGTAGCAGGATCCACTTCAAGAAGCATTTTTCTGACCCAGTAGAACATGGGCAGAGACACACAGCAACAAAAAGAGAACTAGCCACTGGCCGGAAGGCCATGCAAAAGCTTGCGAGAAAGATGTCTGGCTGGTTTCTCAGGCGCACCAAGGCTTTTATCAAGGATCAGCTGCCTAAGAAGGAAGACCGGGTGAGAACTCGATTTGTATACATTATTAATTCTTGTCATTTTTTTTTTCCTGACAAAACTTCCTTTCTAAGAAGAAATCTGTCTCCTGTGGTATTTTGTGAATACAATCTTGTGCCTTTTATTCTTTATGGAAGAAAATATTACATGTGGAATTCCAGAAAACTTTAACTGGACTCAATTGCTTTCCTTCCTAACTGCTAATCTCTTAGCTGACAGGTTTGTGGTTAGTATACATGTTAGTGTTCTGTTGCTATGACAAATACTTGAGACAAATTAACTTAAAAGGAGGGAAGATTTATTTTGGCTCCCGGTTCAGAGGTATCAGTACATGATTGCTTTGCCCTGTTGCTTTGAGCCTGTGGAAAGGTAGAATATTGTGGTGTGAATATGTCATGGCAACTGACAAGGGAAAAGAGAGATAGGAAGAGGCTAGGATTCCAGTATCTTCTTTAAGGTCAAGCCCTCAATGATTGAATTTCCTTTCACTAGGCCCCAACTCCTAAAAGTTCCAGTAGTGCCACAGGCTGGGACCAAGCTTGTAGCATATGAGTTACAGTTAGGATCCAAACCATAAAATTAAGTTCATTTCTTATCAAGGCTCTTGACACCAATTCTTCCCAAAGGAAATATAATGAGTCTCTCTCCCTAAAGTATCCTCTGTTCACACTTCCTTCTCCCAGTATTGTCTACTGCCTACCATTCCATATGCTGGAATCTTAGTTCTAGTTACAGAACTAAAGTGGTTGAGAGCTTTATTTCTAGATTTGTTTTATGTAGAATGCTTTTGGCAATTATACAACTAACCTAATTTTTTTTTAATTTGTGGGAAAATCACATTGTTAATTTTTTTAAGAAAATTTCAGTTGACTTTAAGAGGATTTTTTAAAAATATAGTAATCTTCTATAGTTTTTATTTTTGTGGTTCTAGCTTAGGCAATGGAATGAAGATTCTGTAAATTACTATGAACTAAACCTAATCGATATTCTCCAAAATAAGGGACACTCTACCAAATGCCCTCTAATCTTAGGATATCTTATTGGTTATTACTTTAAAAAGATAGATATGCACATTGGGGAAATTGATACAATATGTGAATTTTGATATTTATTTGAAGCAAAAATTATTGTATTTAGATACTTCATGAACCCCCACTTTTAAATGTATCTTATACAAGTGTATTTTATTTAGTTATCTGTCTTGTAGGAACAACAAACTCATAAATATGTGAAGAGACATGCATAAAGCTTTAAACTTGGGCTGAGAAATCAAATACTATAGCTTGAATCTGGCTTCCCCACTTAAAAGATTTGTGACTTGGAGCAATTTGCTGAGGCTCTCAAAAGTGGATTTTTTTCATTTGTCAAATGAAAATGATGATAAGCCTACCTCACACAACTGCTCTCAAATGCACAATGCAGAAGAAATGTTGAGCAAATGCTGCTGTGGAATACGAGCAGCTCAGAATTCCCTCTACGCTTCAGTCACTGTCCGCCATGTGCTGGTTCTCTTTCTGTTCTTATGTATATTTTTATATACAGCATTGGGGGTCAAGATGTATTGAACATTTTATATATACTTTTTAAAAAATCTAGCATTGTGGGGCTGGAGCAGTGGCCAAGGTGGTTACAGCACTTGCCTGGCAAGCGTGAGGACGCAAGCGTGAGGACGCAAGTTCAAACCCCAGATCCACGTACACAACAAAGTCTCAGAGCAACGAAGGCCACATGAAAAACTAAATAAAAATTGATTCTTGCTTGCTTTCTCTCTCTCTCTCTCACTGTCCCTCTCTCTGTAAAAAAAAAAAAATCTAGCATTTTTATATAGACATTTCTATATTTTGCTCAATACCATCTCATTTTTTGCAATAATATTCTGTTGTAGTGATATACACATATAAATATTCATAAATAAATAGCTTTTCCTTTTTGCTCACATTCCTCAAAGTCCTATTATGGGTATTTGATTTTATAAATCTAATTATATACTGTGAATCTAGAAGAATTTTACCAATTTCCAGTATTACCAGAAATATGAGGTAAATTATATCCCTCAAAAACCAGTGGCATTGTTTTGTGACGTTTTCCTCTTTTCTTGGATTTGGGCACAAAACAGCAACTTATATTTGCTTTTATGTACATTTACTTAATTCTTTTCTTAACTAATCTTAGTAATTTATATAAAGATATTAAATACAAATAACTATGTTTTCAATTTCTAGTAATATGAAATTTTTTTCTGTTTTCCAGTTATTTTAGTAATCATTTATTATTCATAGTTTTTATGAAATCTTCTTATCAATTTTTTTGTTTACTTTAATAATTTATTTCCATGATGGACTAGTGTAGAACCTTGAAAAGATCCATAGTATATTGAGAAATACATAAGGAAATCCTATACCTTGTTTTTCATATTGTATTTCCTTTTAATTGAAAACTAAAATTCTGTGAGGTTTATTTGAAAATGAAATTATGATTTGGTGACAAAGAATAGAAGAGAATTGGGAGAAATTGTCTTAATGTGGGAAACTGTACGGAAAAATTAATGAGCAGTTTTCACTGTAATCCTTGAAACATAAGATACATCATATTTATTATTATTGCTATAGAAATTATATTAATACTTGACTTGTATTTTATTTCGGCAGATGGTTTATTGTTCTCTGACAGACTTCCAGAAGGCTGTATATCAAACAGTGTTAGAAACTGAAGATGTGACTCTGATACTTCAATCTTCTAAGCCTTGTTCCTGCAGCAGTGGCCGAAAAAGGAGAAATTGTTGTTACAAGGTAAGCGTTTCAGGCCTCTTTACCATGTTGCTTCTGATTACATTGTATTCTACTCTAGTGCCAAAGTAAGTAGTAGATAATAAAATAACTTTTCCTCAGATGGCTTTTTAGCTTTAGATAGAAGCTACAAATTTTAAGAGAGAATAGTTCTCAAAATTCTTTATAATGTCAGATAGTATATAAAATACAATACTCAAACATTTTCCAAAAATTAATTCTAGAAATTAACCTTCAATTTGATATCCTCCCTTTTAGCTTTTACTGGAAAGTAGTCTACATTCACCTTGAAATAGCATTTTTAGGAAAATTCTCATTTTCTGCTAGTTATAAAATGACTTACTCTTTCATGACAGGCTTAAATACTATTCTGATGTTAGACATAGTGTCAGTTTAATAGAAATTGTGAATTAGTAGAATGAAGTTTTCTTAGAAACATTTCTTTTGTGCTTTTTTACCTTACCTACTGTCTGTATTTCCTGTTCTTTCTTCACCTGTTTTATGTCACACATCCATATACATACAAGAACCCTTAATAAATATTTGTCTATATTTATTTCATCTCATTTATTTTACTATTTTTAACTGCTTCCCCTGTTTGCAATAGGTCAGTTTCCTGGAAAATATTGGAACATAAATTAGAGAGTAAAGGGGTTTGTGTAGCGCTGCCACTGCGTCATAATTGTGTCACCAGGGACCTTTAATGGCAGCAGCATTTCTATTACAAGTATCATGAGGATAAACGTGCTCCAAAATGAGGATTTTAAAAACATCATTGCATTATGATTTACCAAAAATGGTTCCCCATTAGTGATTCATAGGTATTTTGTATAAATAGCTGAGCACCATTTCCTTAGAACTTATTGTGCCAAAGTAACTGGATAACAAATACTACAAGTTGTGAGATACTTTTTGATGTAAGCAGTTCTGTAGCCATGTAAGTCGTTTTCCTGTTTTTATTTTCTTTATTTGTCTGGTTTTAGACCAATTCACGTGGCGAAACAGTGCAAACCTTGTATCTCAGTTACCTCACGGTCCTGCAGAAGGTAGCCAACCATGTCGCCCTGCTGCAAGCTACCAGTGCCTCCAAACAACAGGTGTGGTCGGCTTTCTACATTTCTTTGTGATATGGCTGGTATATACAATTGTTACTGCTATTGGTACATAACTGATATTTGGTTTAAAAATTGTTAGTTAAATATTCCTAAGTATTTGTGTGTATGTGTGCAACTTAAGAGAAAACTGAGTTTCCCATTTTAAAATTTAGGGGGTTGGGGATATAGGTCACTGATGGAGCTCATGGCTAGCAGGCATAAGGCCCTGGGTTCAGTTCCCACTGCCAATAAAATAATAATAGAAAAAAACAAAATGTAGGTATTAAGGAGGATGTGCACTTAAGCTTCTAATCAAACTCAGAAAATTTAAACTGAAAATAATAACTCTTTATGCTTATAATAATGCTCATCTATTTATTCTCTCTCATATTCTTTGGTATAATTGCCAAGTAAAATATTTGGTAAGTCAGTCTATTCCACTAATAAAATATCTAATTACATTTTTCTAATCTGGGTAAAAAGATGATAATTAATATACATATCAAATATTAGATCTGTTTTCTAAACTGGCAAAAATTAGTAATTTCAGAGTTCAGTCTTAAATGTAATTATTTACTTTGGTAGTTTTAATGTGTCTTATTCTAGAGCACAACATAAATAAAAATATCTTTTCAAAAGTCTTCCATGTAATGCTTTTGTATTTTCTTTTCATATTGTAGTTGGTGTTGTGTAAATGTAATTTTGAAATCTACTAAGAATTTGCTATTATTCTTTGATAACACAGTTGACTTTTTGGAGTACTTGCTTCCCTGTTTTGGACATTTTGAGAAAGTAATGATAAGGTTGATAACCATATTCATCAAAGCATATATTTTTAAATATCACTTTAAGATTGTCTGAATTATTAATCTGATTTAGAGAAGGCAAAATCTTTAATATTCCTTGTAAATTGAAATCTTTTCATAAACAGTTTCAATTTATGCAAGTTTAAATGTGTTAAGTTGAAATTTCTTATTTTTTACTCCTTCCTCTCAAGGAAACAATTATCAAAAGAATATGTGATCAGGTATTTTCCAGATTCCCAGATTTTGTGCAGAAAAGCAGAGATGCGTCCTTTGAAACCCTTTCTGACCCTAAGTACAGTGGGAAAATGAAGGTGAGTGTTCCTCTTTCAGGTGGCGTACAGAGGGGTGTGACATACAAAAGTCTTTATCCATAGGATGGCAGGGACTCTAGCTAATCAGAACAGTTCTCAACACTTAGACCAGATGGTGACCATAGACAACTGGTTTAGTTCTATCTGCATTTGCCGAGTCACTGGGAACCCTGCACATAGATGTGTGCACATAGTGGGTTCTCAGTTACAGACATATCAAATGTATGTCAGACTTTCCTTATTGATGTGTTGACTTATGCCCTCTTAAAATAGATGGTCCTCAAAAAAGGGAATGACCTACCAGAAATGTAAATGCTAATGCTAGACAGTCAGGTGAGGATAGGATAGGATAGGCATTGGCCTAGAGGTAGAGGAAGAACTTGAAGAGCTCAGGATGGACAATGTGTCTGTGCATATACTGAATTTTTTACCTCTCTTTTTACTTGCTGACCTAAATTGTAAGTTTGCACAGGGAAACTGACCTGCAGCCCTGCTGAGGGGGCTGTGAAAGGTAAGGCTAGGTTCTCCACCCATGATCCAGGCCTTGGGCCATTGCATGTGACAGCTACTTGAACTGCTGACAGCCTCCAGCCTCCTGGTAACAAAACATTTTGCTTAACCCCTTAATAACTACCAAGAACCTTTATTTATGGACTCACAGATTTTTGCAGAACTATTCCTAACTTTATAAGTAAGAAAAAAGATAAGTTATTTCTTTTGGCAAGAGGAATAAAAAGGAAGTAATTCAAAGTAATCACTTTTGTTTTTTCTGAAAATACTTGTAGTAGATAAGCTTATCATGTTTTGCTTGCTTGGGACCTCTGAATTTAGTGAAATAAAATAGAAGGTAGGATATGAATAGTCAAGAGGATTGCACTAAAAAACTATATGCTTTTTTAAGTAAATATGTTTGGATTAATGAGAATGTCATGTTTCTTTACCACAGCAAATAATTCAAGTCTTATAATATTTTCTAATTTAAATGTTTGTTATTCATTTTATTGACTTTTATTTAAAAAATTTTTAAATATAAAAAGCTCAATTGGTTTAGAACTAAGCACTTATAATCCCATAGTTAAAGCTAGCACAGTAGTTCCAGAAAAAATGGCCCCCTTTAAAATATAAATAATAATAATTATTATTATTTGGTATCAGGGATTGAACCCAGGAGTGTTTAATCACTGAGCCACATCTCTCACCCTTTTTATTTTTCATTTTTGAGAAATGACCTTCCTAAGTTCCTGAGGCTGGTTTTGAACTCAGGATCCTTCTAACTCAACCTCTTGAGCAGCTGGGATTACAGGCATGCACCACTGCACCCAGCAATTCATTTAAATTTTGTTCCTGGTGACTTTACTAAAAAATTACCAGCCTTGAAATTAAGTAGTTTTATAACTACATTTTACATTTTTATACATCCATGAAATATATTTTTAAAAACACACTTTTAATGGGAGCTCTATATCTAAGAATAATAGAATCTAAGATACGGTGATATTTAAATTTTCTTTTGAGTGTTAAAAGGAAAGAAAAGCAAGCACAGATGGTTGTCGGCTCCCAGGTAGGTGTCTTTATATATGAAGGAAGCAGATAGCTTGCCTGCTTTGTGAGCGCCAGTAAAACAGCCTGACAGTGATTAGCTGGGGATATGTGTTTTAGGACTGTTCTCACCGCTGGATTAGCAGCAGCATCTGGTGAAACATTGATTTGGTGATGCAAGCCTGTAAGTTTACCATAGAATTATTGTCTCTGGGGTAAAAGAACTCCAAGTAATTGAGTAGCATGTTTTTTTTGAATTCAGGTAATAGAAGACCCAGGTTGTGTTTGACTTATCTCTCAGGTCAGCCCACAGCTACAAGGTCTCTGTGAACAGAGCATCTGCTGTTAGCCTTCATGGCCTCAGTTACATGACCCAGCTCTTTTTCGTGAGTGTCAAGGCCAGTTTTTACTTCAACTACCAGTCAGGGGATGGTCACAGGTTGTGCTCATTCATCTGATAAGGATCCTTACTTTTTTTCACCCTCTGGAAGTACCTCCAAGCCACTTGCTAAGAGGGGCAGGGATAAAAGTGTTGCTGGCATCACACAAGGGTCATGTTTCTAGGCCTATCTGACAAAGTTGAGAAAAGGTAGATCCAAGATTTCCTTTGTTGTGAACCTCTCAAATTTAGGATTATTTGCAGGTGGGTTGTCTTGTAGAGGACAACTAAGTGATAAAACACTGGATCTGTATTATTAAGGCTTCATCATATATTGATCATATTGTCAGTTTTGAAATTTCTAATATTCTAATATTTATTTAGTGAGTTTGTTTCTCTAAATTAGCCTACCAAAATCCTCCAGTCTAAAAACATTCACTTTTTTATGGTTTGTTTTTGCTTTTACTATAAAAATATTTGAAAATACTTAAAGTTATAATAGATATGGTACCACCCCAAATAATGAGAGTGGATTTCTGTGCACTGTATCCTTGATTTAATGGAATGAAAAGACAAGTCACACAGGAGAAGTTATTTGCTAAACAACAGAGGATTGATATTCAAAATATACAAAGGACTCTTAAAACTCAACAGTAAGAAAACAGGCAACCCAAATCAAAAGTGGGCAAAAGATCTATACAGATACCTCACCAAAAACTTGTACAGATGGCAAATAAGCATTTAAAAAGACGCTAGCCGTCATATGCCTTTAAGGCATTGCAAAATAAAACAGTGAGATGGCGTTACACACCCGTTACAATGGCCAAAATCCAGAGCAATGACAGCACAAAATGCGGGTGAGGATGTGCAGCAGTCAGAACTCTCGCTTGTTGCTAGTAGGTATGCAAAATGGTACAGCCACTTTGGAAGACAGTTTGGTGGCTTTCACAAGCTCTTACCTTCAGTCTTCTTAAATTTAAATATTTAAAATTTCAGTATAAAAATAACACCTTAATTATGTTCTTACCATATGATTCAGCAGTCACACCCCTTGGTATTTACTCAAGAACTCCTATGAATAGATTCATCATTGCTAGAGCTTGGAAGCAACAAGGATGCCTTTCAATAGGTGAATAGATAAGCAAATCAGTGCCATCATACAATGGAATATATTAAGCAATAAAAATAATTGGGCTATCAGACTGAATTCTATGAAGCCACCTTAAAAGCATATTGCTAAATGGAAGAAGCCAGTCTATAAAAACTATTTGCTGTATGATTCCAACTATATGACACTCTGGATGAAGAAAAACTATGGATACAGCTTTAAAAAAATCAGTGGTTTCTATGAGTTCTGGGGGAGGGAAGGGTGAATAGGTGAAACACAGGGAATTTTTAGGGCAGTGAAACTGTTGCTTATAATATTGTAATTGTGTATGTGCATTATGATACATTTTTTCAAAGTCCATACAACCATGCATCACAATGAGTGAACTCTAAACTGGGAACTTAAGTGTCAGTATATCAATATCCTTAATTGGTTTTTACAAATGTATCATACTAATAATAAGTGTTATCTTTTATAGTAATGTGACCAGAGTCCTAGGCCACACACCTGACTCTGGGGATCCAGTAAATCAAATCTGGCTACCTATTCCAAAAACCAAACATAAAAGGAAATGAGGGAAAACATGAAAGAAACTTTAATCAGCGCAGCTATACCAGGAAGACAAGGAACCCCCTGTGCTTTGCCCTGTCTTTGAGCACTGACAGTGACCCTGAGGTTTTATAGATAAGGAAGTATGAGGGCAAAGGTTGGGGTCTGCACAGCTATCGAGCGGGAGGCTTTTCACAGCTGTCAAAGCAGGCGATCTTGATCAGCTGTGGTCTGTACATCCTTATCTCAGGATTGGGCAGGAGGGAACTGGCCCCCCATTTTAAAAAGTTGCTATTGCCTGGAAGCAGGTAGCTTCCACCCATCACAAGATATTTATGGGCTCAGACCTTGTTCCTGGAATCCAAGGTGACACAGAGCAAAGGAAACAGGCAAAATGGAGGTGGAGATGGCAAGTCTTTAATCCTGCGCTTAGTCGTTCACTGGACATTTGCAGGTGAGAGTGAAGAGTCTAAGTCCTTGTTACAGTAGTACCCTTATACAGACACTAATAGGAGAGAGCATTAAGGGTAGAAGTAAGGGGAGCAGAGGGAGCGTGTGGAAGCTTTCTACACTCCTATAAGCCAAAAACAAGTCTACCCATTAAAAAATGTTAATGTCTAACATGCAATTCAAATGCTCATACTCTATGAATTTATTTTATTAATAAAAAGGTAAAATTTACTTTATAAGTACTCCAGATATTGTAATGATGTTTACCTGAGCTGTAACATTTGCGTTTACCCTTTGATTATTTATCTGAGTAGATTTCTTTAAAAAGTCTCTTCAGCTTTTTTTGAGAGATTGGGAGTAGGAATCAAACTTAGCACAAAGTCTTCACTTGCTCAACTATTAAGGAAGTGATTTATTGGTTATAAATTGTTTATTTACAAGTTTGAATATTTATCATTAAATGCATAAAATTGCTTAAGTGTCTGTTTCATAGTTCAGAAAAACTACAGGCTTAATACAGAAAATTCCTTTTCTCTCCTCTGTGGATTGCTTTTCCATGGTGTTCTGGTGCTGTCATTGCCAGATGTGGAAATGAATGCTTAAAAATAACAGCCTCACCGTCACACTCAAGGCTTTGGAAGTTTGCTTCCTCCCTAAACGCTGCATATGAGGGACAGATTATTGGCATTTTGAGGTCAAAATCCAATCTGGAAAGTTAGAGCTTACTATAAATAGAGAAACAAAGGAGAGAAAATGAGAAGAGGTGTGTATCTGACTGATTAGTCTACGAAAATAAATATCAAGATTTTTAGAACCTAGATGTAATTGTACACATTTTGTTACGTCTATCTAGGACAATATAAATCTTTCCTAAAGGTATGCTATCTATAATTTAATGTCTTACTATATTGTAGATATAAAGAACATGTATTTCAGAAATTAAAATAATTCATTTAAATGTATCATATAATCTAAAATGCTTCCTTTTTAGTAAAACCAGATGAGATAAAATAAGTTTTGGGGAATTTTATCTCCTTCTTGACAATATGATGATGAATAATACTTGATGATATAATATCTAAATTCTATTTTTCTAACTTAGATAAAATAAAAGGAGTCAGCATAGATGACCGAGGTTAGCATTGTACAAAAATTATTTTTAAGAAATTCTCAAATGATGTTTATATGTATAAAGTATATTTTCAGTGGGAACTGGCTTACTAATGTTCTGTGTTCATTTCTAGGTCCTTCAGCAACTTTTAAATCATTTCAGAAAAAACAGAGATAAGGTTCTTCTCTTCTCTTTTTCCACCAAGGTGAGTTTTATCTGCAGTGTATTTTTATTTGCCCATCCCTGGCTTCTGAGGCATATAGCATAAAGGATATAATAACGTACAGCTACATTTTTCTGTCTTACTCATACAGTATTAAATGGTAATGAGGTAAATAACTCAGTTTTCACGTAGATACTTAAATCTCAATTATATCAGGAAGCTACTGTCAGATGTCAAATTCAAAAATAGATTTTCATTTTCTGTTGATTAATGATTAAGGTGCTTTTCAGGACATTTAAGATACTTTAAAATTTAGAAGATACCAAATAATGCAATATGCTTGCATAAATGATTTTATCAGTAATTTTGTTTTTATTTTAAATTTCAAAAAAGTGAAAGTTTGGGGCTGGAGCGTGGCTCCGTGGTTACGGTGCTTGCCTGGCATACGCAAGTACACAGGTTCAAACCCCAGCAACCCACGTACACAACAAAGTGTCAGAGCAATGAAAGCCAAGTGAAAAACTCAATAAAAATTAATTCTGTCTCTGTTTCACTGTCCTTTAAAAAAAATTGAAAATTTTTTGTTGTTTTTAGCAAAGGTTTCTGAATATTAAAGCCAATTTTAGAATAATGGGAAGAAATGTAGGGGTATGAGTTTTTCATTTACTTTTTTTTTTTTTTTTTTTTTTGTGATGCTGGGAATCCAACCCATGCTCCAGTGTGTGCCAGGCAAGTGTTCTACCCCTGCTATACCCAACTCTCAAAATGTTTATTGCTCATGGAATTATAAGAAAGAAATCATGAGCACCAATAATGCGTAGTAAATCTAATGTCTGTAATGGCATGAAAGTCGTAAACCAGGAATTCCTGCTTGTCCCCCTCCCTGCCTTTCCTCCAGCTGCTTGATGTGCTGCAGCAATACTGTATGGCGACCGGGCTTGATTATCGGCGACTTGATGGAAGTACGAAATCCGAGGAGAGACTCAAGATTGTGAAAGAGTTCAACAGTACACAAGACGTTAACATTTGCCTTGTCTCTACAATGTAAGAAAATAACTTTGATGGCTTGACTTTTATCTAGTTGTTTTCAAGATAATTTTTAAAACTATAGATTGGTTTTCAATGGATATGCTTATACTGCTTGCTTTTGAGTTTAAGGGGAAGTGGGAAAATGCTATTAATTACAGCTGAATAGTATCTTGAGTTTTACCTAATGTTTCCTCTAATTTCCTTTATCATAACTGAATTCCCCTTTTAAATATTGATTTATAAAGATGGCAATTTGAAAAATGAACGTTGCCTCCTAGGAGTTTTCTGTGCTTGTGTTTTGACTCGTGCGGTTAAAGCAATCATACTTGTTACTCATCGGGTAACTGAGTCACTGAAGAAGCAGTTTTCCAAGTGTGAGCACACTCGGGAAGCCCTGGAGAGTCCCCTGGGCCAGGGTAGCTCCTCTGCTTCTCCCTTGTCTCAACTGGAGCTGCTCTACAGTTAGAAATTTTATAAAAGGTAAATTGGTTCTAATACCTGTGTATCTTTAATTAAGTAAGTCGAATCCCTTTTAGGGGAGTAATAAATCCATAATTTGTGACATCTTATTATAGATTTACTGCCACTGTCTTCAAAAAGAATTTCAAGAGACTTTAAAAACAGATGTAAAATTAAAACAGAAGAAAATTATCTTGAAGTGAGGAATAAAGTTTATAACAAGTCACCACGGTGGAACACTAAAATTATTCTTGAATTCTTGCACCTAAGGCAAAGGGAAAGAAGCTTTGCATTCCCATTTTCCTGCAAGTGAATTTGAGAAATCAAATCTCACAAGAGTCCTTACAGACAGAGCATTAAATGATACAGAATACTGTCTTCAGTTCAGTTTTCTAAAACATATGTGAGCATTCTTAATGTTAAAATAATGTTTTTTCAATGTAATAAATACATGAAACAGTCCAAGTAGCATAGAATCTAGAACGACAAGCTCTGTGCTGTCCTCTGCTCACCTTCAGTCTGATATCACTCCTCGTTCTTTCTTCATCTGTGTTTTTTTTTTTTAGAGAGAGAAGGACAGTGAGAGAGAGAGAGGGAGAGACAGAGTCAATTTTTATTGACCTTTTCACATGTTCATTGCTCTGACACTTAGTTGTGTACGTAGGTGCTGGGGTTTGAACCTGTGTACCTGCACCTGCCGGGCAAGCGCCGTAACCACCAAGCCACTGCTCCAGCCCTCTTCATCTGTGTTTGAGATATCACTGTTCAACTCATGCAATGAATTTTCAATCTTTAAAGACTGTATTTTTTGTTTTTGGGAATTTTATTTGGTTCTTTCAAGTCTACTTTATAATTTTACTGGTATTTAAATAAACCCTTGTTTTATTTCTTAAGTAATTTCAATCATACTTCTTTTTGAATGGCATTTTTGCTCTAGTAGCTTTTGTACTTGGGAATGCTGATCCTTCTATTTGTTTCTTCTAGCCCTTGCATATGATAGTTTCTTCATGTGTTTTCTAATTTTTTTTTTTTACTTTGAATATCTTTAATAGGGTTTTTTCCTCCGTGGAAATCCTTTGGAGACAGATTGCTGGGGAGTTTTCCACTCTGCCTTCTGCTAGGCATCCCAACCAAGGCAATGGAAGAAGTTTGGAATTCCTATTTTTTCTGTGACTGAATTAAAAAACTAATGCATCAGTCACTACATAAGGAACCGTTCATAACGTGATATATTCTCAACTATGTTTTGCAAAAGATAAATAAGCTTAGCTTTTTTATTTTCTCATTTTGCAACAGTTTATATTTAATTTCTACTGTAGAAGAACCACCTCACATTGGCATAGCCATCATTTTGCCAGATTTCTATCAGCTGTACACAACCTGAAATCTCTGTTAGGACAGAGGAAGATTTACTCTCACCGTTCCTTGCCTTTTCCTCGCAGTGTTAGCTAGTTTTAGTGTTATTTGTCGACTATTTCATAATTTTAAGTTGTCGTTCTTCTGTATTAGCTCTGTCTTTCCTGGGTTCCATGCTGTCTTCATTCTCGGTTTGCTTCTTGTTTCTCTGGAAGGTGTTCAGTGTTAATGTCCGGTCCGTCAGCATTCTACCTATGGTCTAAGTTCACGACCTTTCAGCCAATTCAAGGAGTTTTCGGCATCACTCAAAAGAGTTCTGTTTTCTAATACTCCATTGTTGTTTTGTGTTTCTGAGATGCAGTTCACTGAACAGTTCAAGCATGCCTTTCTTTTCTTTTCTTTCTTTCTTTTTTTTTAAGCAAGAGAGGGACAGTGAGTGAGTGAGAGAAAGAGAGAATCGTTTTATTTAGTTTTTCATGTGGTTTTCATTGCTGTGACACTTCGTTGTGTACGTGGGTGCTGGGGTTTGAACTCGTGTCCTTGCTCATGCCAGGCAGGCACCGTAATGGCTGAGCCACCGCTCCAGCCCCAGGCATGCCTTTCCTACTCAGCTTTTTTCCCCTCTGGATTTTTGCACTTTATAACATACTTCACTCTTATTCTCATTTGCATTTTCCCTTTTGTTGAGTCCTCTGATTTGTGAAGACCTTGCTCCTGAAGCTTTTGATTCTTTGGTTTCAATATGGACTAATTGTTTTCTAGGCCTGTTAAAATACTGTCATCTGGAAACTTCCCTTAACTTCTTTTCTGCACTGGATCACTTTCCTGAATTTCATACCTTCTCCATTTTTGTACTGTTGTTTTGTTGGAGATTTTCCTCAAGTAATTCTGTAAGCCAGGATGAGTGGAGACTCGATACATCCCTGTAGGAACAGTGTCCTCTCACACACATGGCACTGCAGCACCGTCTTCTGGTATTTGATGTTGCTGAAGAGATGCCCAAAGCCAACTGATTCATGTTCCTCTTGGGGAACTCATAAGAGTTTGTCTTCATCTGTGGTATTCTGAAATTTCACAGTAACCTTTGAGTCTTATTGTGGATCTTGGATTATTTATTGTGCAAGTCACAATCTGAAGACTTGTATTCTTTATTAATTTTGAAAATTCTATCTTATTTTTCTTTAATAATGGTTTCCTGTTGTTCCATTCTTTGTTCTCCCTTGCATGCCAAGTGTTCAGATTGTAGAACTGCTGTATAAATTCCTTAAATCTCTGAATTTTGTTTTCATATTTTACATGTTGTCATTGTGCTCTGTTCTGAGAAGTCCCCTTTCCCAATCTTACTGATTATTTTATTTTAAATAATCACATTTTTAAAGAATTTTTTTTCTCACTTTCTATGTTCTTTTGTTCTCTGAATTATCTTTATTCTTGATCATCAGTACCTTAAATCTTAGCTTTCTATAATGGTTAAGTTTAGTTTATTTTCAAATAAACTAAAGAGCAGTTTAGCATTTTTCTAGTGGTTGGATTTTTTTTATTATAATCATTGAGTTTGGCATTCTTATGATATTAAGCTTTCCTACCTATTAATATGGTATCTCTGCAGTTATTTAGGTTTCCTTGGAAGTATTATTAAAGGATGTTTCATTTGATGCTTTTTATAGTACTTAACTCATAACACTAAAGCTTAACTTATTCAAGACATTTTTGTGAGAACAGTAAGAAATCGTGAAGATATACTTTTTGATATTTGGTTCAAGAATAGAATATGGAGTACCCAAAGAATGAACAGCTTGCATGCTCATTAGGTTTCTGTCTCAAGTACTAGTCCGCAGCTTGAAAAGGCGAATAGAATATTTTTTTTACTTAAGGAATAACACATTGCTGTTAGCCTTGTGAGAACAGAGTGATGGTTTTGAAAGTAGGCTTCTACATTGTATTATCATGATAGAATCATCTCATCCACAGAGGTAGAGTTGAGGAATTTTTCTTTCTTTAGGAGAGTGTTTGCCTCTGCTTTAACTCAGCCAGGTCTTAGTTAACTACCAACAAGAAGCTAACTGGAGTACTTGATTAGATTTGTTAGACAGATAAACCTTTAACTTTTCTTCTACTTGTTTGGTGTATAAATCCCACCCACATTCACCCAACTTACCCATTTTTTTTAACTTACCTAGTTTTTAAAAATCCTTTCCAAACCTTTCTCCCTATCCAACCTTATTTCTTTAAGTCTCTATGACATCTTTATATTATTGCCTCTAATAAGTAATTTTCCAAAGTACAATATTCACTTTCTATAGAGCACTGAACTTTTAAGACAATAATGCTTAGGTTTGTATCTAGACACTGAGCACCTAGGATACTTTCAATTAGTTAATTTTTCTGATTCTCAATTTCCTCCTGTATAAAATGAGGATAATATTTAGCTCATTCCATTATTGGGGATGAATGAATTAGTGCATAAGAAAATACCTTGCACAGATTCTGGTGGGTACTCAATAAATGTTAATTTCTTTCCATTTTGGTAACAGTTGTAGAAAAGAAGCTATCATTTTGTCTCCCTCTAGATCATCATCATTCAGGGTAAAGCATCATCTGAGTGTGAGTTAGATTTTGTGATACAGTTGAGGCAGCTGAAGAGGGAAAATTGCTAGTACAGATTTGCAGAGAAAGACATGACAGGTAGGATTAGAAAAAAAGACTAAGGAAAAGAAGGAAACCATTTTGTTCTTGGATTTTAGTTTTACTTTTCTTTTTAAAAAGTATAAAATTTTATTTTAACATACAATAACCATTAAATATAGGGAAAAGAAACCAGAAAATTCAAACCATGAAAACATCACAGTCACATTAGGTAAAATCTAATGAACAATGCAAGAAGCTGAAATCTAAAACTCAGTAGATAAACATTCGTACATTCACTTTTGCTAAAGGATACTTTACTTTAAAAAGAGTTTCATTCCAAAAAGAATAATTGTGCTAACTGTATTCAAATACATTTGATTGTTATAAATGAATTCAACAAAACCAATAAATAATTTCGTACTAATAAAAACTGTCCAGAAAAGTATCTTTAGTGGCGGCAGCTTCTTTTTCTTCTTCTTTTTCTTCTCTTCTTCTTCTTCTTCTTCTTCTTCTTCTTCTTCTGCTGCTGCTGCTGCTGCTGCTGCTGCTGCTGCTGCTACTACTACTAAGAGAGAGGGACAGTGAGAGAGAGAAAAAAAGAGAGTTAATTTTATTAGTTTTTCACGTGGCTTTCATTGCTCTAACACTTAGTTGTGTATGTGGTGCTAGGGTTTGAACCCACATCCTCGCACATACCAGGCAAGTGCTGCAATCCCTGAACCACTGCTCCAGCCCCTCTTTAGTAGCTTCTGTTCACTTTGTACCTTAACTTCATGTCAAATGATATGAAAATGAAACTTTTGGCTTTTATGCAAGTGGTAAAAAAGACTATCTGTATCACAGGAACTGTGTACAACTTCATTCTTCATGTTGAATTTTAGAATCATACACTGGTTGATTAGAAGCAGTTTTCTAAGCAAATATTAGAAACCCTAATGCTTCCATAATTATTCATTTAGAAGGATTAAGTTAAGGAACTGGGGTACTGTGCTCCAAAAGTTAATTTTTCCAGATGACTTCTCATTAGCCTAGCACCATGAATCATTATTTTGAAAGGCTCTGGAGAAAAGTCATTTCCTACCTCTCTTAACTTTATTCCAAAACAACTGTATCTTATCTTTCACAGAAGGATGAAAATGTTTCTTTTGTTAGACATCCAAGAGATTCTAAACTACTGTTTTTTAAAAAATCATTAGAATTATATTATTAAAATATGCCTCCGTTAGTTGATTTTATCTCAGACTCAGACTCCTTTGTTCATTTCAGCTATTTTCATTGATATGGGCTAATAATAATATATATATATATATTTTACACATACACACATACATATATAGCCTTGTAGAGGCAACATAATGCAATAAATGCGTTGTGGGATGAAGTTCCAAGAGTATATAAGGAATAAGTAGGTCAAAAAAGTCCATAAAAGGATGGTGATATTTAAACTGGCCCTTTCTGGAGAAGACTTCATTTAAAAAGAAGAGGAAAAATAGGTTTAAAAAGGATATTTTAGGCAGAAAGAGGAACATAGGTTCGCAAATGACTAGAGAACTTGAATGGCTAGAGCTTAGGATACCTAGAAGGAAGAGCTAGGTGTGCAACTAAATAAATAGGCAGTTTATCAAGGCGAGAGGTCCTGGGGCAGGAAAGATGTAAAAGATGGCACCCCAGCTCTTCAAAAAATTCATAATTTGACAAGTATGGGAATGGTTAGAAATGTGTGAAAGGATGGTTTTGGTAAAATGCAGTAAATGCAGGGTAGAAGGAAGCAGAGAGGAGAAATATTTAGTTCAGACTTCATTAGTGAAGCTTGAAAGACAAGTTGAAGTTAGCCAGGCAAAGAAGAGCAAAGAAAACTGTATGAAGGCAATGTACAGTGTTGGTGGTTCCTTGGATAAAGTTGAAGAATGATTGGGTGGGGCTGCAGCAGTCACTCAGCAGTTAGAGCATTTGCCTTGCATGTGCAAGGACCCAGGTTCAAATCCCAGCACCACATACACAGCTAAGTGTTGGAGAAACAAAGCCACATGAAAAAATAAATAAAATTGATTTTCTTTCTCTCTCATAAAAAAAAAAAAATGACTGGTGTAATATTAGCTGTAGAGGAGTTGACCTCTGATGGACAGGAATTGAGAGTTGGTATTTAGCAGGTGTTGGGTGGTTATTCTCTAGCATTCTTTGTCCTTGACTGTTGGCATTTCCAGTTCACTAACTTCTCCAGAATCCATCTTTGGATATATTAACCAAAAAGAAAGCCAGGTAACTGGCTGTTATGTCATCCTTAGATCTTGTCGTCTCTAGCCTGTTTGCCTTCTCTCCATCTTTCAGTGTCTTATGTTTATTTTATATATAGCATCCAGAGTTTTAAGCTGCACTTAGTAGGAGGAATAAGGAGATATTCATCTATTCTTGGATTAGATTTTAAAATATATGTATTACTTTATTTAGCTAGAATATGCTAACCATTTTTTTAAATTAGGAAAATCTTATAGAATATCCAAAAATTGTAAAACCCAGCACAACCGATTTATATGGTAAATTCTTATAGAGATTTTCTAGAGTAGCAGCAAAAGAATATGCCATAGGTATTTTCTTTGTGGCATATGTGTGTTTTAATTACCCTGCTTTTAAGATGTTAATGTAATCTTATATCCTTTTGGCTGTAGAAACTTGACAAAATTAAGTTATAGCACAATTAGTTTATGCTGTTTTAATGCACTATTCTGTTTCTTCCAGGGCTGGTGGACTTGGCCTCAATTTTGTTGGTGCCAATGTGGTTATATTATTTGATCCTACTTGGAATCCAGCCAATGATCTTCAAGCCATTGACAGGTATAATACTTACCAAATTAAAATGAATTGCCCATTCTTTTAATCTAAAAATACTCCTGAGCTTTTTAGGTTTCTTATAACAGGAGTGATTAGAAGGGGAGAAGTTTGTAAGAACTTCTATTTAAAATAACCCTGAATTTTTTAATTGAAAAAGCAGGCTGATAATGGCCTGAGGGGAAATTCTAGAAACCATCATCTGTCTATCAGAAATAAATAACAAAAAGACGGGAGGTGGGGCTGGAGTGGTGTCTCAGCGGTTTCAGCGCTTGCCTAGCATGCGCAAGCATACAGGTTCGAACCCCAGCACCATGTACGCAACTAAGTGTCAGAACAATGAAAGCCACATGAAAAACTAAATAAAATTTGATCTTCTTTTTCTCTCTCACTGTCCCTCTCTCTTTAAAACAAAACAAAACAAAACAACATAATTGGACAAGATTTTTGCTGATTTTGAAGGGCTACTGCATGCTACAAAGAAACAATGGCTGACAGAGAAAGGGATATTTCTGTGTCCCAGGGGTAAAGAGAAGGATTGAAATATTCCAGAGGAAGAAGGAGGAAGAGAATGACTTATGAAAACCAAAACAAAAAGAAAAAAAATCAAGTTAACAAATAAATGAGAAAAAGACTTATTTCTGCAGACCAGGCTTTGAAGAACAAACTTTTCATCTGCATCATGTGGGCCTTGATGACAATAGAGTTGTCAAAGTATCAAAATTTATTTTACTGTATTTGAAAGAAAATTATTATTTTATGACTAGACTTGCTCTTGAAGGAAAATTATTTTGACTTGTAGTTGTGATTAGTGGCTAACATGTCAGTGTATAAGAACAAAATAAAAGTCAACTCTGGGCATCAAGGAACTCAGAAAATTTACTGCTCATGGTCTGAAAATGTGGCTTCAGTGAATAAGGCAATCAATGAAACACTGATCTCTTTACAGATAACCCAGAATATATAAAAATCAGTGATAGTCAAAGAAAGTTCTGATAAATTATAGTTAAGTCTAAAACTTATTGATAACATGACTGAGAGGCTTAATGCAGTTATAAAAAAGAATTCCAAAAAATGTAAAGGGATGGTGTAGAAACTATTAGAAACAATCAAGAACTAAAACTATATATAATTTCAATAAAATATCCAGATTGTGATAAGAGTAAAATTGTGTTCAAAAAATTTTCCCCTTGAGAAAGGATCAGAATATCTTAGTTCTCAAAATTTTTGTGAAAAAATGTTTTTAATGCTAGCAAAGGGGGGGGGGCAGCAATTAAAAGAATGAGTCATAATAATCACCTGGTATACTTTCTAAAATAGATTATCAGACTCCATTCTCTCAGCATTCTGATTCTGTTGGTCTAGAAGGGAAACTACAAATCTACATTTTAAAAGTCACTTTAGCTTATATATCAAAGAACACTATCCACAAAGTGAAAAGGCAACCCACAGAATGGGGGGA
>PVKS010020627.1:5542-36601 GCA_004027875.1 Aplodontia rufa
CTTTGAATCCAAGGATTTAAGGTCAGAGTCTGAGAAGAATTTGAGATGTGGAGAAGGCAGAAACTTATACAACACTTGGGTAATTACCTTCTGAGAAAGGTACCATGTTTTCTAACCCTGGGTGGGAAGTAAGTTACCTGCAACTTGAGCTGCTCCTCCAGAGGCTGAGGCCAGGCCAGGCACAGGGAGCATCTGGGCTTCTAGGTCCAGGGGGCTTTGCTTTCACATTAATGGTTTTTACAACCTTGAGGAACTTGTGCCCTGTGCCACCCATGTCCAGGTGGGGCTGGACCTAGTGACTTGCCTCTAGAAAGAATATGGCAAGAGGGATGAGCTGTCATTTCCAAAATTAGGTTACAAAAAACTGTGACGTCAGAAGCCAGGCGTGCTGCGGGTGGCTATACAGAAGGCTCACAGCTGACAAGAAACTGTTCCCACTGAGTAGCTGAGATCCCTGTCAATGGCCTGTAAGGAACCAAAGCTCAGCAGCAAAGAGGAGCCCCAGCTATCCTGGTAGCTCAAGGCTGTGGAAGCAAAACCCAAGGGGCAGCTATTTGAACCCCTAAGTTTGGGGCACATTTGTTAACGCTAATATGTGTTTACAAGGAAACACTAAAAAAAGCAATGATTTGTAAATTTCTAAAGTAGTTTTATTAAATTATTCTATCAAGTGAGACAATTAATTAAAAAGTGAATGCATAAATTATGAGAAGACAGTTCTCAAAATATGGTGAAAGGGTCATGCATCACAAGCTCTTGGAAGTGATTTACAAAGTGGCTTTGTGGCACTACAAATGCACACAATAACATATCTGAAGGGCAGGGAAATGTTCCTCTAAGGAAGCTTCACAGGTGCTTTGGAAGCTCAGGGACCATGGGGCTTTTAACACTGCACCCATGGTGGTTCTCTCCTCTTCAGGAGCCTCCTGTAGGTGAGCTCCTCCCTGTACCCACTGTGGTTCTGTCCTCTACAGGAGCCTCCTCTAGCTGAGCTCCCTCTTCGTACCCCTTTTGGTTCTCTCCTCTACAGGTCTTCTCTAGGTGAGCTCCTTCTCTGTAACCCACTGTGGATCTCTCCTCTTCAGCATCATCTTTTAGATGAGGTTCTTTTTATGTTACCCACTAGGGCTCTCTCTGCTATAGTAGTCTCCACTAAGTGAGCTTCCCCTCTGTAACACAATGGATTTCTCCTCTGAAGGAGACTTTACAAGCTGAGCTCCCTCTCTGTATCCACTGTGGGTCTCTTCTCTACAGGATTCTGCTGTTGATGAACTTCCTGTCTATAACCCACTGTGAGTCTTTGCCCTACAACTATCTCTTCTGAATGAGCTCCTCCCGTCACCTACTGTGGTTCTTTCCTCTACAGGGACCTCCTCTAGGAGAGCTTCTCCCTGTACACACTGTAGTTCTCTCCTCTACAGGGGCCTCCTCTAGGTGAGCTCCCTCTCTTTAACCCACTGTGTGGTTCTCTCCTCTTCAGGAGTCTTCTTGTATCCACTGTGCATCTCTCCTGTACAGGATTCTGCTGTAGATGACCTTCCTCTCTGTAACCCACTGTGGGTCTTTCCTCAAGTGAGGTCCTTCTCTGTACCCACTTTGGGTCTCTCTACTACAGGAGTGTCTTCTATTTGAGCTTTCTTTCTGTACCCACTGTGGGTCTAACATCTAGAAGTGTCTCCTCTAGATGAGCTTCCTCTCTGTACCAACTGAAAGTCTCTCCTCTTCAGGAGTCTTATCTAGGTGAGCTTCCTCTCTTTACTGACTGTGGGTCTATCCACTAAAGGAGCCTGTATTAGGTGAGCTCATTCTCTGTACCTACTGTGGGTCTCACCTCTCCAGGAACTCCTCCGTGTATCCACTGTGGCTGTCTGCTTGACAGGAGCCTCCTCATGGTGAGTTTCCTTTGTGTAACCCTTTGTGGCTCTGTTCTCTATAAGAGCTTTCTCTTGGTGAGTTTCCTCTCCTTACTCATTCTGGGTCCCTCCTCTATAGTGAACTCCCAAGTGAGTCACTCCTAAACAGGAATTTCCTAATGATAGCCTCCTCTGTGCCCATGTAGGTCTATCTTCTAGAGACCCTTCTCAAGGTGAGCTTACTCTTTGTATCCATTGTGGCTCACCTCTACAGGAATTTCCTCTAGGTGAGCTTCCTCTCTGTACCCACTGTGCATCTTTCCAATACAGGGGTCTCCTTTCAGTGAGCTTCCACCCAGGACACATTGTGTCGCTTTCCTCTACTGGAGTCTCTTCTAGGTCAGCTTCCTCTCTGTCCCCCTTCTGGCTCTCTTAAGCTTCCTCTCTGTATCCACTGTGGATCTCTGCTTTATGGGGGTCTCCTCTTGGTGAGCTTCCTCTCCCTATCCACTGTGGGTCTCTCCTATACAGGAGTGTCTTCTAGGTGAGCTTCCTCTCTGTACCCACGGTGGATCTCTGCTCTATGGGGATCTCCTCTTGGAGAGTTTCCTCCTTCTATCCACTGTGGGTATCTCCTGTATGGGAATCTACCCTTGGAGAGCTTCCTCATACCCACTGTGGGTCCCTTCTCCTCAGGAATATCCTTAGGTGAGCTCACTCTCTGTGCCCATTGTGGGTCTGACCTCCATAGGAACTTCCTCTTGATGAACTGTCTCTGTTCCCACCATGGGTCTCTCTTCTACAGCAGTCTCCTTTCTTTGGGCCCACTCTGTCTCTCTTCTCTCTCTTTGGTTCATTTCATCATGCAGATGGCCAGAGGTTAATATTAAGCTCCTGTTCTTTCCAGAGGGAGCAATCTTCAGCTCAGGGAGTCCAGAAGTATTCTGGGGTTCATACTATAGCCCCACTACAAATGTGGGTTGATGCATTGGAAGTGTTCCTGGAAGTGTGGGAAGGAGCAGTCAGTGGCACAGCTAAGTCCACTGCTTGCTGCTGTCTATCATGTTGGAGCAGTAGTTCGTCTCTGCCACCTGCTCCTGTGTCCACTAGAGTCATGCTCTAATGGAGTCTCAGGGCACATTTCTTCCTTTTTTTTTAAGACAGAAGGACAGTGAGAGAGAGAGAGAGAGAGAAAGAGAATCAATTTTTCATTGAGTTTTTCACATGGCTTTTGTTGCTCTGACACTTAGTTGTGTACGTGGGTGCTGGGGATGGAACCCGTGTACTTGTGCATGCCGGGCAAGCGCTGTAACTGCCGATCACAGCTCCAGCCCTCAAGGCACATTACTTTACCCTAGATGGAATGCTTGCTAATCAGTAAGTAGTATGGAAACCTCCCATTTTAACTGGAAGATATTACTAGTGCAAGCGGCACTTTTTTCTTGTGTTTTGTTTACTGATTACTTCAGTCTTAGAAAGTTCTTCATAATTATTTTAGAATATCTTAAAACATTACAAGAGGGCAAGCTTTAGACCAGGTCACACCAATGTTTCCTCTCCCCAAAAGAATCCCGCAAACACGATTTTCAAGGAGCCTGACGTAACAGTGCTTTACTGACAACATGGGAACAAGTATGATATGATAAAAAGATCAAACTTGGGGGAAGCTTACTTTATCCATTCAGAACCGGATTCCCTCCATCTCTATGCAGCAGTGAGTATGCACATGTGGTTTCCTGAGCATAGACATGCTGGAGAGTCAGGGGGACAGCAGGTGCTGGTGTGGACACACCTTGTCAGTTGTTTCTGAGCCAAAATAGGCTTCTATTTGTACTGAAATCTTTAGAGGACACACATGTAAATAGAACAGAATGCCATCTGAAATGGCTTCAAACTCAATTGTGAAATAGATCGTCTCATGTTTCTTGTGGATTCACAAGGGGCTGCAGCTTCCCCATCTGGTCTCGTGGTGAAAGCACCTGGTTTGTCATGTGGCAGCACAGTGGGCCTGTTTGGAGTTCCTTTCATGCATTGTTGGCTGTTCAGGGGCCACATATATTCAGCAGCAAATGAGTAACCATCTACCATAGTGGGCTATTACAGTTCCCCTTGCTAAGCATGTGTCATCTCCTGAGAGTCTTTAAATATTGATCTCATCTAGATGTATTTGCTGAAAAGACATTTGTAAAAGTTCAAGGAAGCACCAGCCCTCCTCACTCCTAGTGTCTTTTGTTCTGGGCAGTGCATGTTGATGGTAAGAGCTCAGACTGCTCAGCAGTGCTGAGCAAGTCCCCATTGGTCATGGGGTCCTGAGTAAGTAATTACTCTGTGCCTGGAACTGTGATTGATTCACTTTCTCAAAGTCAAGTGTCTATAGTACACTACACAGTAAAGGCAGCTCTCTCAAGAAAAAATAAGGAGTTTTCCTAGATATTGCTATTTTCTCTGATTATAGTTAATGTTTGGTTGATGTTTCAATTTTAGAATTGAATTAATTAAGCTAGTATTCAAGTGAAAAGAGAGTAGAAAAGAGCATATATAGGAAGTTTACATTTATCCAAGAAAAGGAGAGGAATATGAGAATGTGACCATGCTTGCTAGCATTTGTAAATTTTGGATATTAGTTCCCTGTCAGAGGAATCACAGGCCAAGATTATCTCCCATTCTGTAGGTTCTCTTGACAGTTTTGACCAATTCCTTGGCTGAGCAAAAGCTTTTTAATTTATGGCATACCATTAATTAATTCTTGACTTTAATTCTTTCACTTTGGGAGTCTTGTTGAGGAAGTCATTGCCAACTCCCACATACTGGAGTGTTGGTCCTAATTTTCCTTCCAGTAGTTGTATGGTAGCTGGTTTAATTCCTAGTTCCTTGACCCATTTTGATTTGATTTCTGTGCATAGTAAGAGATAAGGATCTAATTTCAATTTTCTGCAATTGGCTGTCCAGCACATTTTGTTGAATAGGCTGTCTCTCCTCCATGTTATATTTTGACCTCCTTTGTCAAAGATCAGATGTTTAAAGATTTGTGGGTTTGTCTCAGAGTCTTCTATTCTACTCCACTGATCTTCATTCCTCTTTTGATACCACTACCATGCTGTTTTTGTTACTACAGCTCTATAGCATAGTTTTAGATCTGGCATAGCAAATCCACCTGTTTTGTCTTTCTTGCTTAGTAATGTTCTGGCTATTCTGGGTTTCTTGTTGTTCCAAATGAGTTTGAGAATTGCTTTTTCTATATCTGTAAAGAATGACATTGGTATCTTGATGAGGATTGCATTGAATCTGCGCAGAGCTTTTGGCAGAATGGCCATTTTGGTTATATTAATTCTGTCTAACCAAGAGCATGTAACATCTTTCCATCTTCTCAGGTCTTCTTCAGTTTCTGTCTTCAGTGTTTGATAATTTTTATTGTAGAGATATTTCACTTCCCCCTGTTAGATTAATTCTCAAATGTCTTATTCTTTTTGAGGATATTGTGACTGGAACCAATTTCCTGATTTTTTCTTCTGCTCTATTATTGTTAGTGTATAGAAAAGCTATGATTATCAAAAACCCTGGCTAGTCTCTCCTTTTGGGTGACATTGGAAGCCACTGATAAGCTGCCCTTCCCATCCTTGCCTTTCTTTGTTCTTCATGTCAGCTGGAATGTTCTCTCATTGTTATTGGTGAGCCCTCAGTATTGTTCATACTGTAAGCCAAGAAAGTTGGATGAGCCTTCCCTTTACTCCATTTCAAAGAAATGAGTTGCTTATCTGGCATCTTCCAAACACTGCTTTTCCAAGAATTAATGGACATAGTAATGCCGAGGGCTTTTGATCGGCTCCAGCTGCCATGACTTGTGCTCCAATGGCCCCATGTTGGCCGGGGGGAGCATCCTCTCCTCAACCCTGTGCTTTTTCAGTGTGTCCTTAGTGTGTGTGAAAGCTTATTTATTTGAGATCTCGCCTAATTCTTAATGTAGGCACTCAGTGCTGTAAATTTTCCCCTTAAGAAGAGATCTGGACCTGCTTGTCAGGCATAAGGTGAGCCAGGGCTGCTCCAGGCAGGTATCCTCCTCTGGTCCGTCCTGAGTGTGTGCTGCAGCCCAGATTAGAAGAGGCCTGGGCCTGCCCTTCAGCTGGGAAGGGGCTGATCCAGACCAGGGTCCTACCCAGGGATGCCCTTGGTGCCTGTTAGACTGGGACTAGAAGAGAACTGGACTGGCACATCGGGCATCAGTTGGGTGGGGGCTGCTCTAGGTGAGTTTCCTCCTCTGGTCTGTCCTGGGAACATGCTGGGGCCTGGGCCAGAAGAGGCCTTCAGCTGTGAGGGGACTGCTCTAGATGGGGGTCCTTCCTGGGGGTGTCCGAGGTATCAGTGGCTTCCAATGTCACCCAAAAGGAGAGACTAGCCAGGGTTGTTTTTCCCCAGAGATGTGTAGCAGCTGAGCGATGGGGCAGTGTTTATCATGTCCTATTTGTATACAATTAGATTTTCTATAGTAAAAAATTTTGGATGCCACAAAGCCTTGTGGCATCAAGTAACAACATCTGCAGCAGAGTGCCTTGTCCAATCCAGTAGCAACATCTGTAGCAGAGAGGGCTTTGTGCTATCCAGTAGGCAGAGAAGGCCTTGTGCCATACAGTAGGCAGAGAGGGTCTTGTGCCATCCAGAAGAGAGAGAGTGTCTTGTTCCATCCATTAACAACATCTGCAGCAGAGAGGGCCTTGTGCCATCTCGTAGCATTATCTACTGTGGAATCACAATGATTCATGTCATGCTGTGATTCTGCTAAGGCAGAAAGCCCCATGTACTGGATTAAAGCTCAGAAATGGAACACTGGCTACTAGTGCAGCCATGCCCACTCCCTCTTGGTTACTGGATTTCTGTTTTATTTCAATGGCCACAATTAAAATTTTTTTTAAGAATCCATAAAATGCTGTGTACTCTATTAGACAGAGAGAGAGAGAGAGAGAGAGAGAGAGAAATTGATAACAGTCAGGCAGTTAAAAAGCCTTTTGTCTTTGGTATGGTGCAGCCTGTATTCCTAGCGACTTGTGAGGCTGAGACAGGAGGGTTGCAAGTTCAAGGTCAACCTTAGCAACTTGGTAAGACCCTGACTCAAAATACAAAAAAGTTCTGTGGATGTGGCTCAGTGGTAGAGCATTCCTGGGTTCAATCTCCCATAACTCTCTCTACTACACACTCAAAAATATAAAGAGAGTCTTATGGCACATTACCACCTCTGCATGGCATGCCTAGCCAGGAGGATGGTGGGCCTGAAAGCAATACCTTGGGCAAAGAGCAAAGTTCTACCTGCAGCAGGGCACTTGTCATCCTGCCTTGGGTGACCCCTCCTCCCCTCCTGGGCCTCATTCACTTCTGTAGTATAAACCCTGTGACCTCCAGGTGCCCACAGCTTGTGCCTACCTGCTGCCTGCGATTTCCTTTCTTTTTAGGTTGTGGGTGTCCTCCTGGAGTAACTCTTTCTTTTATTTTTTTTCTTCTTTCATGTTGTCTCATACAATTTTTTATTGCTTTTTAAAATTTATTCAACATAGTCTTACATACAGGAGGGAATAGTTGTTTCCCATTCATGAACATAAGGATATCAACAAAGTAAGTTAAGGCTGGTGCTAGTCCATAGTCTCCTCCCTTTGACTACTCCCTGTTCCTGATTGCATTGATAACCCTCCTACTCCCTCCCTCAGCTCCCTCCTCTCACTGCCTCCCTCCCTTCTCCCCCCAGCATCATAGTTATGGTTCCCACTGTTTATGTAAAAATTCACATATGTTGAGGTTATTATATAGCTTAGCTAACTTTCAATCTGTCTTAGATTGTATTCTAGCTTCCACATATGAGAGGAAATATTCAACCCTTGAGTCACTGAGTTTGGGATATTTCACCCAGCATAATTTTTTCCATCTCCATCCATTTGACTGCAAATGCCATGATATTATTCTCTGTAATAACAGTAGAACTCCATTGTATATACGTACCACAGTTTTTTAATCCACTCCTCCATTGAGGGGCATCTGGGTTGGTTCCAATGTTTAGTAATTGTAAATTGAGCTGCTATAAACATTGATGTAGCTGAGTCTCTGTAGTATGCCAATTCTAGCTCTTTTGGGAAAATACCCAGAATATCCAGGAGTGGGATAGCTGTGTCATAAGGTGGTTCCAGCCCTAGTGTTTTATTTTGTTTAAGAGAGAGGGACAGTGAGAGAGACAGACAGAGACAGGGAGAAGCAATTTTTATTTAGTTTTTCATTTTGGCCTTCATTGCTCCAACACTTAGTTATGTACGGGGTGCTGGGGTTTGAACTAGCATACTCATGCATGCCAGGCAACTGCTGTATTTGCCGAACCACCGCTCCAGCCCCTAGTCCTAGTTTTTTGAGGAGTCTCCAACACTGCTTTCCAGAGTGGCTATACAAGTTTGCAGTCCCACCAACAGTGTGATAGCATTCCTTTCCGCCCACTCCAGCATCTGTTATAGATTGTATTCTTCATTTTTGCCACTCCAACAAGAGTGAGGTAGAATTTCAGTGAAGTTTTGATTTGCATTTCTCTGATTGCTAGTGATATAGAACATTTTCTCACATAATTATGGGCTTTTTGGACTTCCTCCATTGAGAAGTTTCTATTTAGTTCCATAGCCCATTTATTTATTGGATTATTTGTGTTTTTGGTGTTCAGATTTTTGAGTTCTTTATGTATTCTGGATATTAGCCCTCTGTTGGAGATGTAACAGCCAAAAATTTTTTCCCATTCCATAGGTGCTCTATTGACACTCTTGACTAATTCTTTAGCTGTGGAGAAGATTTTTAGTTTAATGGCATCTGACACATTTATTCTTGAGCTATAGGAGTCTTGTTAAGGAAGGCAGTGCTGACACTGGTGTCGTGGAGTGTTGATCCTATTTTTCCTTCTAGCAATTGTGTAGTTGCTAGTTTGATTTCAATTTCTTTGATCCATTTCAATTTGATTCTTGTGCAGGGTGAGATATAAAGGTCTAATTTCAGTTGTTCTCTTATGTCTATCCAGTTCATCTAGCACCATTTGTTGAACAGGCTGTTGTTCTTCCACACTGTTTTTGCCCCCTTTGTCAAATATCAGATGATTAAAGATTTGTGGATTTGTCTCTATATCTTCTATTCTGTTCCACTGGTCTTCATGTCTGTTTTGATACAATACCATACATTTTTGTTACTATAGCCCTATAGTATAATTTCACGTCAGGTATTGTGACACATTCTGCTTCCTCTTTCTGGTTTAGTAATGTTTTGGCTATTCTGGGTCTTGGGTTATTCCAAATGAATTTGAGAATTGTTTTTTTTTTTGCATATCCATGAAGAATGTCATTGATATCTTGACAGGGATTGCATTGGATCTATTTAGGGCTTTCGATAGAATGGCCATTTTAATTATATTGATTCTGCCTAACTAAGAACATGGAATATTTTCCCATCTTCTCAGGTCTTCTGCAATTTCCTTTTTTAATGTTCAACAGTTTTTGTTGAATAGTTCCTTTAAATCCTTTATTAGATCGATGCCCAAGTATTTTATTCTCTTTGAAGAGATTATGAATGGGACAGAGTTCCTGATTTCTGCTTCAGAGGAATTGTTGCTGGAGTAAAGGGAAACTATTGTTTTATGAGTGTTGATCTTATAACCAGGCACTTTGCTGAATTCATTTATAAGCTCTAGAAATCTCCTTATTGAGCCTTTTGGGTCTGGTAGATATAGGAACATGTCATCAGCAAATAGAGACAACTTGACTTTCTCTTTTCCTATTCAAATTCCTTTGATTTCTTTCTCTTGTCTGACAGCTCTGGGTAGGGTTTCAAGGACTATATTGAATAAGAGTGGTGAAAGTGGACATCCTTGTCTTGTTCCTGAATTCAGTGGGAATGCTTTCAGTCTTTCTCCATTAAGCATAATGTTGGCTATGGGTTTGTCATAAATGGCTCTTACAAAATTAAAGTATCTTCCTTTGATCCTTATCTTCTCTGGAGTTTTGTCCATAAATGCTTGTTGAATTTTATCAAAGACCTTCTCTGTGTTAATTGAGATGATCATATGATTTTTATCTTTGATTCTGTTTAAGTGATGAATTACATTTATTGATTTGTGTATGTTGAACCAGTCTTGCATCCCTGGAATGAAGCCCGCTTGATCATGATGTATTATCTTTTTGATATATTTTTTGGATCTGGATATCTAGGATTTTATTACGGATTTTTGTGTCTATGTTCATCAAGGAAATTGGTTGGACTGTAATTTTCTTTTCTTGATATGTCTTTGTTGGCTTTTGATATCAGGGTTATATTTGCTTCATAAAAAGTATTTGGGAGGGTTCCAACCCTTTCAATTTCATGGAGAAGTTTGCAAAAGAGTGATGTTAATTCTTCTGTAAAGGTATGGTAGAACTGTGCTGAGAATCCATCAGGTACTGGGCTTTTCTTTTTTGGAAGGACTTTAATTTCTGTTTCAATTTTGCTACCTGAGATTGGTTGGTTTAGAATTTCAATGTCCTCCCATGTTAATTTGGGAACGTTGTAAGTGGCAAGATATTTATCCATTTCTTTCAGGTTTTCAAACTTGGAAGAATATATCTTTTCAGAATAAGTTCTGATAATCTTTTGGATTTAGTTTGAGTCAGTGGTGATATACCCATTTTCATCTTTGATTTTGTTGTTTTGTTTCAATTCATTCTTCATTTTGGTGAGGTTAGCAAGGGGTCTGTGAATCTTACTTATTTTTTCAAAGAACCAACTGTTTTTTTTAATTCCCTTTTCCAGCCCTTTATTTCTTTTATTTTTATTCAGAAATTTATTTGTTGAACAATCACACAAGCTTCTAATAAAATAATATAATATATATATAGATTCTAAAAATTAGATTTACCTCCAAGAGCCCTCCCCCCCCCATTATCCACCTTTATCCCTCCCTTCCACTTCCCAAAACATCTCTGAAAATGTATTAGGTTGTATGGCATTACACCTTATCTGGATTTAAAACATGATACTAGACCTCCTTTCTCAATGGCCAGAGTTTAGCTACAGCCTCCACAGATGAGTGAAGACATTTGACCCTTGGTTCTCTGGGTTAAGCTGATTTTACTCAGCATAATTTCTTCCACAGCCATCCATTTATCTTCAAAGTCTGCAATATCATTGTTTCTAATTGCTGAGTATAATTCCATGGTGTATATGTACCACAGTTTTTGGATCCATTCATCCAGTGAGGGACATCTGGATTTCTGCCATAATTAAGCTATTGTAAATTGTTTTGTTATGAACATAGATATTGCTGTGTTGCTGTAATGTGCTGATTCTAAATCCCCTGGAAAAATACCCGGGAGAGGAATAGCAGGATCAAATGGTGGGCTCATCCCTAGTTTTTTGAGGATTCTTCACACTGCTTTCCAGAGGGGCTGTACCAGTCTGCAGTGCCACCAACAGTGTGCTAGTGTGCCTATCTCTCCACAACCCCTACAGCATCTATTATTGTGTATTTTCTTCATTTTTGCCAATCTGAGTGGATTTGAGGTAATATCTTAATGTAGTTTTCATTTGCATTTCTTTAATTACTAATTACTAATTACACTTTCTCATGTATTCATTGGCTTGATCAATGTCCTCTGTTGAGAAGATTCTATTTAGTTCTTTGGCCCATTTATTGATTGGGTTGTTTGTGTTTTTGTAGTGGAGGTTTTTGAGGATTTTGTAGATTCTGGATATGAGGCCTCTGTCAGAGGAATCACAGCCCATGATTCTCTCCATTTCTGTAGGAAACCTCTTAATTCTTTTGATTATTTCCTTGGTGGTGAAAAACTTTTTAGCTTTATGGCCTCTCGATCACTGATTTTTTAGTTTACTTCCTTCACTTTAGGAGACATGTTGAGAAAGTCTTTGCCTACTCCCAAATGCTGAAGTGTTGGACCTAGTTTGTCTTCCATCAATTGAAAGGTAGCTGGTTTAAATCCTAGCTCCTTGATCCTTTTTGATTTGATCTCATGCAAGGAGAAAGATATGGATCTAATTTCAACTTTCTGCAAGTGGCTGTCCAGTTTGTCCAGCACCATTTGTTGAAAAGGCTTTTTCTCCTCCATGTAATATTTTGTTCCCCATTTTTAAAAAATGGAGTATTGCTTTTTTTACATGAAGAATTACATTGGTATCTTGATAGGGATTGCATTAAATCTGTATAGGGCTTTGGGTAAAATGATCATTTTGATGATATTGACTCTACCTAACCATGAACATGGAATGTTTTTCTATCTACTCAGGTCTTCTATAATTTCTTTTTTTAAAGTTAGATAATTTTCATTGTATAGGTCCTTGGCATCCTTTGTGAGATTTATGCCCAAGTATTTTATTTTTTTTTTTGGAGGAGATGGTGAAAGGGACAGAATTCCTAATTTCTTCTTCAGTATCCTTGTTGCTGGAGTATAGGAAAGCTAATGATTTATTGGTGTTAATCTTATAACCAGCCACTTTGCTGAAGTCATTTATAAGCTCCAGAAGTCTTCGGTAGAGTTTATAGGGTCTTCTAGGCAGAGGATCATGCCATCAGCAAATAGAGAAAACTTGACTTCTTCTTTTCCTATTCGATTTCATTTGATTTCCTTCTCTTGTCTGATAGCTCTGGCAAGGGTTTCAAGGACTATATTGAATAAGAGTGGTGAAAGTGGACAGCCTTGTCTTGTTCCTGACTTGAGTGAAAGTGCTTTCAGTCTTTCACCATTGAGCATAGTGTTTGCTATGGGTCTGCCATAAATGGATCTTACATAGTTAAAATATCTTCCCTTGATCCCTATCCTCTCCAGGGTTTTGAGCATAAGAGGATGTTGAATTTTATCAAAGGCCTTTTCTGTGTTGATTGAGATGATTATACAATTTTTATTTTTAATTCTGTTTAAGTGATGAATTACATTTATTGATTTGCAAAAGTTGAATCAGCCCTGTTTTTCTAGAATGAAGCTCACTTGATTGTGGTGTATTATCTTTTTAATGTACTTTTGGATTCAATTGACTAGAATTTTATTAAGGATTTATGCATCTATGTCTATTTCTTTTCTTGATGAGTCTTTGTTAGATTTTGGAATCAGAGTTATATTTGCTTCATAAAAAGTGTTTGGTAGTGCTCTGACCCTTTCGATTTTTCGAAGAGCTTATAGAGGATCAGTGTTAATTCTTCTGTAAAAATTTGGTAGATTATGGAAACAACTCAGATGTCCCTCACTGGATGAATGGATCCAAAAATGGTGGTACATATATACCATGGAATTTTACACAGCAATTAGAAACAATGATATTACAACCTTTGAAGGCAAATGGATGGCTATGGAAGAAATTATGCTGAGTAAAATCAGCTCAACCAGAGAACCAAGGGTCAAATGTCTTCACTCATCTGTGGAGGCTGGAACTAGACCCTGGTCATTGAGAAAGATGGTCTATTATCATGTGTTAAATCCAAATAAGGTGTAATGTTATACAACCGAATACATTTTTAGAGATATTGTGGGGAGGGGAAAGGAGGGATAATGGTGGGTAATTGGGGGGTACTCCTGGGGGTAAATCTAATATCCAGAATCTATACACATTTTATATTTTTGTTAAAAACTTGCATGGTTGTTCAAAAATAAATTTCTCAAATTTTATTTTTGTAGAATTCTGCTGTGAATCCATCAGGTCCAAGATTTTTCTTTCTTGGAAGGCCTTTGATTGCTGCTTCAATTTCAGAATCTGAGATAGGTTGGTTTAGATTTTCAATGTCTTCCAGTGTTAATCTGGGGGTGTTGTATGTGGCTAAGTATCTGTTCATATCTTCCAGGTTATCAAACTTGGCAGAGTATAAATTTTCAAAATAAGTTCTGATAATCTTCTGATAATTTTGGTTGAGTCTGTGGTGATATCTCCACTTTCATCTGTGATTTTATTGATTTGCTTCCTTTCAATATTCTTTTTGGTGAGGTTGGCAAGGGGGTCTGTCAATCTTATTTATTTTTTCAAAGAACTAACTCTTTGTTTTGTTGATAATTTGTATTGCTTTTTTGCTCTCAATTTCATTGATTTCAGCTCTGATTTTAGTTATTTCCTATCTTCTATTAGCTTTTGGATTGGATTGTTCCTCTTTTTGCAGGAGTTTGAGTTGGAGCATAAGACAATTTATTTGGGCTATTTCCAGATTTTTGATGTATGCACTCAGTGCTATAAATTTACCTCTTAAGTATGCTTTCATATTATCCCAGAGGTTTTGATATGTTGTTCCATCATTCTTATTCATTGCCAAGAATTTCTTGATTTCTGATCTCATTTGGTCTTTTATCCATTCTTCGTTTAAAGGGTATTATTTAATCTCCAAATATTAGAGTAGTTTCTGTTGGATTTTATTGTTGTTGATTGCTAAGATCATGGCATTGTGATCTGACAGTATACTTGGGACTATTTCAACTTTCTTGAATTTGTTAAGGTTAGGTCTGGAGTCTAGCATGTGGTCTATTTTTGAGAAGGATCCATGAGCTGATGAGAAGTAGGTAAATTCAACCGATTTAGGATGAAATCTTCTGTAGATGTCTGTTAAGCCCAATTGATTAATAGAGATGTTCAGATTGGAGATACTTTGTTGATTTTTTGTTTCAATTATCTGTCCAATGTTGATAATGCTGTATTGAAGTCCCCCAGTATTATTGCGTTGAGATCAAGGAGGAGTTTAATGTCCTTGAGTATTTTTTTCATATATTTGGAGGAATTGCGAATGGGGGCATAAATGTTAATTATCGTTAAGTCTTCTTGGTGGATTTTCCTTTTAATTTTTTTTATTTTTTAACTTGTTTTTTTTTTATTAGAAGCATATAGCGATACAGTTGAGGGGGAAACATTATCAAAACAGTAGCAATCAGTGTATATAAACTTTGTTATCCAGTGGTAATGCCAAAACATGGATGACTACCTTGGGTTTTACCTGTTGCAGTTTCCTCCAGAAGAACTCATGCGTTAAATGGGTAGCTCATGGAGGAATGACATCGGCTTCTGGGATGGTTCCCCCATCTTCCCAATGCCCAGACTCCTATGAGTTCTTCATATACACTCCCCCCTCCCCACCCCCTCCCTACACCTTCAAGTATCCTAGAAAGCCATCCCCCTATTATTCTGAAAGTCATTCAATTTGAAGATTTGTTAGGTTAGCCATCTGCCCTACTGCTTTCCCATAAATTCTAGCATCAACAGATAAGAGAAACCATTCGGCCCTTGAGTCTCTGAGACTAGGATACTTCACTGAGTGTAATTCTTTCCATCTCCATCCATTTGATATCAAAAGCCATAATATCATCTGTAATGGCCGAGTAGAATTCCATAGTATATATGTACCAAAGTTTTTGTATCCAGTCGTCAAGTGAGGGGCATCTGGGTTGGTTCCATAATCTAGCTATAGTAAATTGAGCTGCTATAAACATTGATGAAGCCATATCACTATAATATGCTGATTCTAAGTCTTTTGGGAAAATTCCCAGCTGGGTCATAAGGTGGTTCCATCATCCTTAATTTTTTGAGGCTTCTCCATACAGCTTTCCATAGTGGCTGAACCAGTTTGCAGTCCCACCAGCAGTGTAACAGTGTTCCTCTTTTCCCACAGCCCCTCCAGCATCTGTCATTGTTTGTATTCTTCATTTTTGCCCCTCTAACAGAAGTGAGGTGGTATCTCATTGAGGTTTTGATTTGCATTTCCCTTATAGCTAATGATGTAGAGCATTTTCTCATATATTTGTGGGCTTTCTGGACTTCCACTGGAGAGAAGTTCCTTTTTCAGTTCCTTAGCCCATTTACTGATTGGATTATTTGTGAGTTTGGAGTTTAGTTTCTTTAGTTCCCCGTATATTCTGGATAGTAGCCCTCTGTCCGAGGTGTAGCAGGCAAAAGTTTTCTCCCATTCTGTAGGTTCTCTCTTCATGCTCTTGACTAGATCTTTAGCTGTGCAGAAACTTTTTAGTTTAATTGCATCCCATTCATTTACTCTTGATTTTACAGCATGTGCCATAGGAGTTTTGTTAAGGAAGTAGCTGCCGACACCTATATGCTGTAGTGTTGACCTTACTTCTTTTTCTAGTAAATTTACAGTTGTTGGCTTAATATCCAGGTCTTTGATCCATTTTGATTTAATTTTTGTGCAGGGTGAAAGATCAGGATCCAGCTTCAGTTGTCTACAAATGGCTGTCCAGTTTGTCCAACACCATTTGTTGAACAGGCTATTGGATTTTCCTTTTTAGTATGATGTAGTGTCCATCTTTGGACTTTCTGAGTTTTGGATCAAAATTAACTTTATCAGATATTAGGATCACCACACCAGCTTGCTTTTTTGGGACACAGGCCTGGTAGACATTTTGTCAACCTTTCACCTTCAGTCTGTATCTATTTTTGAGTGTGAGATGTGCCTCTTGTAGACAACATATTGTTGGACTTTGTTTTTTGATCCAGTAAGCCAATCTGTGTCTTTTAATTGGTGCATTGAGACCATTCACATCAGAGTTAGAATAGATATGGGAAATCTGAGTCCCAGACTTTGTGATTGTTGATGTGTTTTGCACCATCCTGGGTTTCTATTGGTGTGTAATGTGATTACAGACAGTCTGTTGATTAGGGGTTTAGGGAAGTATTAGTGTGCTCTTCTGAATGAAGAATGTCCTTGAGAATATTCTGTAATGCAGGATTTGTGTTCATGTATTTTACTAGCTTGAATTTATCATTGAAGTATTTAATTTCTCTGTCACATTTAAAGCTGAATTTTGCAGGGTATATTATCTTTGGTTGAAAATTGCTCTCTTTCAAGGTTTGAAAAATATTGTTCCAAGCTCTTCTGGCGTTCATTGTCTGATCTGAAAAATCCATAGTGATTCTAATTGGTCTGCCTCTGAACGTGACTTGGGGCTTCTCCCTAGCTGCTTTTAGAATTCTTTCTTTAGTTTCTCTGTTAATCATTTTACATATGATATGTCTTGGTAAATTTCTCATTTGGTTAGGTCTGTTTAGTATTCTATAAATGTCTTGGATTTGGTAATCTGGATCAATCCTGATATGAGGAAAGTTCTCCTTGATAATTTCATTTAATATGTTCTTAATATCCCATGTTTGTTGTTTTATGTTTTCTTCCAGTCCAAATACTCTCAGGTTTTCTTCTCATCTCATCAAATATTACTTGGAAGTTCTGGTCATGCACGATAAGTTTCTTTTCTTGTCTGTCCTCTTTGAACTCAACATTGCTCAACCTGTCTTCATTATCTGATGTTCATTCCTCGAGGGTTGAGGTTCTATTTTCTGTTGAGTTTACTCTGGTGTTAGTATCTTCTAGTGAGGATTTGATTTGGTTGACAGTATTTTTCAATTCTGAGAGCTTGCTACATCTCTCTTCAGGATGTTTAACTCTATAAATATAGTCTTTCATTTCATGAAATTGATTCCTTATTTCCTTATGAAAGTTGTCTCTCATCTGAAATTGATCTCTGACCTCATTCCTTAGTTCTTCTTTCAACTCCTTTATTGAGTTACTAATCATAATGTTTATATATTTTTCTTGGTTTTCATCTAGGACCCTTGCCATAGAGTCTTTGGATGGGGATCTGTGGGGGTGAGGATGGGAATAATTCCTCCTTTTCCTCATTTCAGATACAGGGGATGTGGCTTGAAGACCAACTATGTTAGTTACTATTGTAGAGGTTATTGGAGCTTCTTATGACTGTGCTTAGTTGGGCTGGGGTGCTACTTGGGAAGCACAGCTCAATGGCTGCCAGTCCAGTCAATAAAGAAATGTGAGCCTATAGGTGCATATACTAAACAGTTTTAACTAAAACAGTTATAATTGTGATTAGCACCTATAGCAGTGGTTTTCTTCCATGAGAGCTCTCACAATATGTTAAGATAGCCAGCAAATACCTGTTCTGAAGAATGATCTTCACTTCAGTTAGCAGAGCCTCTGTAGATGGGGGGAAATATAATTTAGAAATCCAAGGAAGTGGGGGTAGGGAGGTAGTGTGGAGATCCTGACTTAGAAAACAGAACTAGAAGGTGAATTCAGCTATTCAATTCGGAATAAGGAAAGGATAAAAATGGGATGTGAATAGGTTAAAGACTTTGAATGAGGAAGAGAGAGAACAGCATATAGTTTAGGAATTGAGAGAGTACATGGGAGAAGCAGTTAATTTGAGGCGTGGTTCATTTCAACCCAAGGACATTATGAACTAGTTTGCTATCTTGACCAATCATAGACAGTGAGAAAGCGAAGGAGGTATAAGATCTGCTGGGGAGAGAAAGAAGAAGAAAAAAAAAGAGAAAGAAAAAAAGAGAGAACAAAAAGAAAATAAAAGAATAAAATAAAGAAAAAAGGGGAAAAGAAAAAAGGAAAGAAAAAACAGACCCTGGGGAAGCAAGAAAAGTAGTGGTAAATTATAGGAGGGGTAGAAGAGATATTAATAAGTTTTGGGTGCTCACATAAGGGTAGAAGCCCGCATAGGTAAAATAAGGAGGTCAGGCAGAGTATAATTCAGATACTAAATGTGCTGACCAGAATCCCTCCCTTCAGGAGGGAGGACAAGGAAATGAACAAACAGACAAAGACAAACACTAAAGCAAACAGGAACAGAAAAAAGAGAATAAAAATAAAAAATAGAAAAAGAGAGTGAAAAGATCCAGAAAACAAAAGAAAAAAACAAAAATGACTAGTATTTTTATATGTACATGAACTGATAAACTGTTCCAGCTAATGCACCTATACACGCCAAGAGCAGTGGTGGAGGTCAATGGTGGGTCAGAGTTCACCAAGATCAGGGTCTTCCCTGGCTGTGGTATAGGAACCAGGTATTTGAACCCTCCTAGGTGGGCACAAGCTCACAGGCACCTTTCCTCGTGCTGAGTGAGTGGACCCCACACCCAGTAGACAATGCTCTGAAAGGGCAGTTCCCAGAGCTGGCACAAGCAGGACCTTTAGGTCTGGGGTGGTCTGCAGAGTCCCAAGGGGGGAGGCCAAATGTTCATGCTTGGCCCATAGGTGCAGTGGCAGCTTGTCCCCAGGTCCTGCCCAGAGGCTGGCCCTAACCACAGCAACACTGGCCACAGGGTGACCAGAGGAGCTGAGGAGTAGGAAAGCAAAGAGAGTCTGAGAAGCTCCTTTGTGATTTCCTGTTTTCATTTGTGAATGAAGAAACTTCCAGGCCTGCACTCTGGGAGCAGAGTCTGTACTGATGGTTGCTCCATCTCCAGGCCCGTGGTGGGTACTAAGGGCTGGCTGTGGGGTGCACACAGTTATAAAATGCTAAAATGAAACTCCAATCAGATCTTATTTAAATAATATTAACCTCAGGCATGTTACTACATGGAAGTGCACAGAGGGAAAATATTTGAGTGAAGAGTGTGTCTCAAAATACACAAATATAAATGTGATTTCTTTCCATCTGAAGTTTAGAAAGTGTTAAATACTCTTTCCTTGCAAGAAGTCATTTTATAAGATACAGGTAAAGTTCCTTCATGTGCATGGACCTAGATAGCAGCAAAGAAGATATAAAGGAACCAGAACATAGAAAAATAGATAGTTTATTGGAACTGGAGCAGTGGCTCAATGGTTGGGGTACTTGCCTGGTGAGTATGAGGACCGGGTTCAAGCCCTAGTACCATGTACAAAACTAAGGGTCAGAGCAACAGAAACCAGATGAAAACCTAAATAAAAATTGATTCTCTCTCCTCTTCTGTCTTAAAAAAAATAGCTTGTGTCTGTAATGCTCAGGAATTTAAACAGTCTTGCATCTACTAATGAAAAAGAATTAGTTATTGCATTCATCTATAACAAAAGTTGAACAGCAGGGCTAGGTCTGCAGGTGAGGTCCAGCGAGTGGTGAAGGGATCTGTGATTCCAGTATTGCACAGTCTTCTGGAGAGAAGAGAGAGGTGTGTTCCTGGAAATGTTGTATGAGGCTTATGCATACTGAGGCTAAAGCCAAGAAGAATATAGGTACAAGCTGCCTCCTTCTTGATGACATGGGTGAGTCCTAATTTGAGCAAGCTACCAGTCAACTTAAACTAATAATGTATAAAACTACCATAGAGGATGGAATCTAGCAACAGAAGGCCAAGTTCTGCTTATCCTTGTAAAACTAAGTGGGGACATTGTTACAAAATCTAGTATTTAACTCATATTGTCCAATGAAAGGGGAAAGTCCTATGTTCACCTCCACAAATTCAAACAGGCTTTAAGCTTTAGGTAAACTGGGAGTGGAGGGTAACTGCTCAGTGGCCCTGCAGAGCTCAGGGATCCCTGCCACGCTCCTCCAGGCCAGCAGCAGAGACACGAGGCCTCTCTCCGTGCCTGTCCACTCACCCTGTCAGTATTAACATTTAAAGCAACTTTGAATGCTAAAAACAAATGATACAATAGGATCTGGGACAGCATAGTGTATACAGGAGTGTGGGGAGGACCACCTTCCTTGAGAAGGCAGCTCAGTGCAGACCACCACCACATGAGTGGTAACCTCTCAGGGTGACCTCTCATGAAATACCCCAAAGGAGCCCTCAACCTCTCAGGCAATTCTTCACATTACACCAGAGTTGTCAAGCCTGAACCATGGTGAACATCACAGTTGGTGTTGAGATAAGAAGTAGGCTTTTAGAGCAAAACTGAGACAAACTGGTAATGGAGAGTCCAGCCAACAGAGAAAAGAAAATAAGAACAAGAGTAGAGGAGATTCCAGCCATCAGGGTAAAGAGAGTAAGACCAGGAGTAGGGGATATTGTAGCCATCAGGGTACAGAGAGTAAGAACAGGAGTTGTGGAGATTCCAATCATCAGAGTAAAGAGAGTAAGAATAAGAGTAGAGGAGATTCCAGTCATCAGAGTGAAGAGAGTAAGACCAGGAGTAGTGGATATTTATAGCCATCAGGGTAAAGGGAGTGAGAACAGGAGTAGTGCAGATTCCAGTCGTCTCTACCATCAGGATAAAGAGAGTAAGAACAGGAGTAGTGGAGATTCCAGTCATCAGAGTAAAGGAAATAAGACCATAAGGAAAAGGTGTTTTCCTGTATTTCTAGATATTAAACTATATAGATGGAAAATACAAAATAATATCAGAAAAATTATTGCAATGTGAAAAATTTTCAATATTTCTGGGTATAAATGTATGTGTATTTTTGTGCATGTGTATCACAGCCATTAGAAAAACATTTTGAAAAATAACATGTCTAATGTAACCAAACATAAAACATCTAGCAATAATTTAGCAAATATGGGCCAGAGTATTAAAGGTCACAATGTAGGTAATGATAAAATATTACTGAGATAAATCAAAGAGGACAAAAAGAATCTGAGAGGCTTAAAATGGGTGTAGATTGGAAGATTCAGCTACAAATATTTCCATTTTCTCCAGATAGATGAATGATATTCCAAACCACATCCCACCCACGTTTGAGTGTGCATGCATTTTTGTAAGTGTGTGTGTCTCTAATAGTGAGCTTTTGGAAAGTTTGTGTGGAAAAGCAAGGGGTCAAACCTGACTCTGGCACACCTGGAGAGAGACTTGTCTCTCTAAGACTCATTTCAAGAGCAGAGTCTAAGTAGTACCTTATTTATGCAAGAATAGATATGCTGACTGATGGACAGATACAGAACCCCAAAGGGGTAAACACATATATAGACATTTGATCATGTTAAAAGATATAAAAAGGATATTAGGACAGAGTCAACACAGTCAATTTATATTAAAGCTACTTATTATTCAATAAGTGATACCAGGACCATTTGTTTGTCTATGTGGAAAACGAAATTGGATGCTAACTTCATTTATTTATAAAAATGAGTTCCAGGCAGCTTAAAGAACAATATGAAGGCAAGACTTTAGGAAGGAAACCGGAGACCATCCCTACAACCTCATAGAAGAGGGTTCTTAAACAAAACCCAGGCACCAAGCACAAAGAGCCCCAGGAAACTTGACTTCCTAGATTAAAAGCCTCTTTTTATTAAACAACAACAACAATGAAAACCACTTCACAGAGAGCAAAATGACAGGCTTCTGATTGGGTGGAAATGTCAGCTGTGATATATTTGACAAAGTGTAATGGTAAAAATAAGAGTAAGAAAGAACAGTGACACAGTTGGAAACATAGACAAAGAATTCATTAAAGCTGTTTTAGTTTGCTTTGTGTCACTGTGACCAAAAACCTAAGAAGAAGAATCTGGAGGGGGGAATCTACCTTAGCTCACAATTTCAGAGGTTCAGTCTGTGGTTGGCCAACTCCATAGCTCTGACCCAGGTGAGGCAGAACATCATGGAGGAAGGGAGGAAGGAAAGCAGCTCAGGATGTGGAACCAGGATGGAGAGAGAGAGAGAGAGAGAGAGAGAGAGAGGTAGCTCTGCTCACCAGGGACAAAATATAAGCCCCAAAGACATGCCTCCAGTGACACACTTCCTCCAGCCACACCCCTGCTGCCTGCAGTCACCTGTTAGTCCACATTAGTGGTTTGATCCACTGATTGGGCTAAGGCTCTCAACACTCAATCATTTCACCTCTGAACATTCTTATGTTGTTCCACATAAGCTTTTGGGGGACACCTTGGATATAAACTATAACAGAAACATTTTAAATAAAGATCAGATTTACATGGCTAGGAAACACATAGGAATTGTGCAGTCTTGCGCATGACCAGGAAAGACAAATCTAAGCTCCTTCATTCCCATAGCATGTGGGGAAAGTGCATTAACAGGGGCCATTTGCACCACTGGTCAAATGCAAGACTCTCCACTTCCTTGGAGAACAGTGTGGTGCTGTTTGGTAGAGCTGACAGCATGTGCCTACTGTGGCCTCATGCTCCAGGTCTGGGACCATAAGCAAAGGAACCATGCACATGCTACCTAGAGAGGAGTCAGAAAGCATGGAGTAACCTGGAAATAATCCAAGTGTCCATTAACAGAAGGGTGGAGAAAGAAATTGTAAACATTGATACAGTGTTTCAGAATATACCATGGGAAAAGATGATGCATACCTGTTCACATCAGCAGGAAGGAGTTTCCAAGATGTAGCACAGAATAAACACTTCACAGGAGCATGCACAGACAAGACTTCCAAAGCAGGGACAGGCATATGGCTCATGAAACAATCAGCAAAGGCACTAGAGTCATGAACTCCAAGTTCTAGCCAGGGCCACTGCTAGAAGGAGGCAGAGGAATGTGCTGAACTACAGCTGTGTGCACATGACTGCATTCTGGTCAATGGAGGGCCCACGAGTGACAGTGGCCATCTTAACTGGGGTGAGCTCACATGACACTGTGTGCACACATCATGGAAGATGCACTCTGCAGACCTGTCTTTAGGAGCCACTTGGGACAATGTGTAGAGGCCCAAAGGTAGGAAAGGGTGAGGCCATGGAGCCTGCAGGCCACACAGGGTGGGCTGCCATCACAGAAAGCACTTCCGAGTCCTGTGCAGTAAAGGAAGGCCAAACCCAGAAGGTAGGCAGCAGGCGGAGACCCTACGCCTTATTGGCAGGTGCACAGCATGGGACTCTAACAAGGGCCTAGGTACTGTTCACAGAGGCACCTAGTATTCTCTAAGTAATTATTGCCTAATGGGAGGCCAGCCTGATCCCTTGGAAAGTGTCACCTCTTACTGCTCTTCAGATGCTTTCCTTGCCTCTGAGAGGACTTCAGAGTTCAGATCCTGGCACCAGAAAAGCTGCTGCAGAGCAGCCATGTCACACACGAGTCCATCAAGACTGCTTGCTTCTCATTGAGAGCATGGGTTTCTCTGGTTTTGTGGTGACACATCTAGGTTCAGTGAACATTACTAGGAAATTCCTCTCCAGGGAAAGCTTAGTCTATCATATAGGACTGGAGCCAGTGAGTGGGCAGGATGGGTCTGATTAGCATGGCACTCCATGGCTACCCAACAGATGATGGCTGGTTGATATATGTGTGGTCTGGTCTCAGCAAGAGTCCCTGTGGGGATGGGAAGACATTCAGGGACATGGTCAGTTTCAGGGACCACTCTCGAATTGACCTCCACTTGCACTCATTGGGAAAGGGGCATTTGAGGTACTGAGTGTAGGGGGTGGCGCCACACCAAGATGGGTTCAGAGCCAGTTGTGGTTCTGGGATGTAGATTACTCCTGACAAATGATTCCAAGTCTCTGCTTCATGAGCTGAATGTGGATACATAAATTACAAAGGATATTCCTGTTTGTTTCATGTAGAAAGGAGATTCTATTCAAAATTTATTTTCGGTTTTATGCTCATGAAAATTTACATTTGTTTATGTTTTGATAAGTTGTGTACTAATAATATTTAAAATGACAATAATCCAAAAGTAATTCTTTAATACTTAGAATTTCATGAGGTCCAAAAATTTTGGAAAAACATTGTACACAAATTGAAATATACAACACAAAATACTATATTATGGCAAAACCTGTGGAAATATAAATAAGAATTAAAAAGAAGCTCCATGTAAACTTTGTATCTATTAAAACTTTTCCATGTCTTTATTATGTCTGATGTGTATCCAATTGATAGTGTATTTAAGTTTCACTGCTAACCTTTAGAAGAACAGTGTAACAGCTTCATTTGAAAATGTGAGCAATTATGATAGGCTGGAAATTACATCCTCTATGTGAGCTTACAATGAGAAATTTCAGCTGTCAATTTAAAAACAGGCAAGAGAGTTCAGAGTATTATAATTTTTTTTCTGGCATAAACAAGCAAAAATGTTAGAAGCTCCCAGTCTCACTTTGATTTAAAGTGTGCTGTTATACTAAACACCTTGGTGACATTAGCAAAAATGGTGGTGTAAAAACCTCCAGAAATCTCCCTGAATGCAATGATGGCACTGGTATGATCGTCAGAATAAACTTTATTGGAGGTCTGAAGATTAACCAAAAGTGCAACAATCAAGGGAGACTTTACAGAAGACAAATGCCTGATTTCAAAACGAATTGAGTTCGTGAGGTTTTTACTTGTTCTAGCTCCATCTCTGCTTTTCAGGGCTTTGGTAGCCCTAAACTAGTAGTCTGCATTCACACCAAAGCACCGGTGGTCCCTGGAGTGGCTCATTTAGAGCCATGTTCCCAGAGAACTGTCATTATCTAACCTCGCTGGTGCTTCTCTGGGAGATCTGCTTGTGTAACTGTCTATATTTTACCTATTCAGGGGCTTTCCCAGGGGCATTTGTCAAAAGTGATTACAGGAAATTCAATTTTGCAGCTAGAGCAAACAATGGGCTAAGAAAGGATAAGCTGGGTGGTGAGATGCCCACAGAGACCTTTGACGTACTCCTGGGAATATGTTAAAAAACATCTCAACCTATTGATATTCTTTGTGATTATGTTTTAAAAATGGAAATTCTGAGCTGGGCACAGTGGCTCATGCCTATTATCCAAGTGACTTAGGAGATTGAGGAAGGAGACTAGCAAGTTCAAAGTCAGCCTCAGGAACTTAGTGAGGCCCAAAAGGGCTGGAGATGTGGCTCAGTGGTTAAGTGCCTCTGGTTCAATCCCTGATAACCCAACCAAATAGAAATTCTTGAGTGAAAAAGTATAATAACCCACATGAAAAGCCACAAATGTCCTATCTACAATCCATCTTATCACTAAGATAAGCAAGTATTTTTATTTGTTCGATATAATCTTACATGTTGGAGGGAATTGCTGTTACATATTCATGCATACATGGATATTAACTCCAGGATCTCTCCATTTCATCCACTCCCCACACTCATGTCTCCTCTGCAATTCCCCCATGTAATATATGGAAATAAGCATATGCATGTATATTAATTTTTGAAATTTCTGAGTTTCTGTATCTCCTGTGTATAGTTAGGCTTCTCATGGGAGTCAAGAGCTCCCAGTTGCATTAACAACCCCTTTATCTCCCCCATCCCCTCTCTGCCTCCCCCTTTGCTCCTCCCACATTCATAGGTATGGTTCTCCCAGCTTATGTGAAATATTAACTATGGTGAATTTATTACTTAAACTTAGCTAACTTTCATCCTGTCTTAAGTTTTACTCTAGCTTCTCTACATATGAGAGAAAACATTCAACCCTTGAGTCACTGAGTTTGTTATATTTCACTCAGCATGATTTTTTCCATCTCCATCCATTTGGCTGCAAATGCCGTGATATTATATTTCTAATAACAGTAGAACTCCATTGTATACATATACGACAGCTTTTGAATCCATTTATCCAGTGAGGGGCATCTGGGTTGGTTCCAATGTTTAGTGATTGTAAATTGAGCTGCTATAAACATTATGTAGCTAGGTCTCTGTAGCATTCCAATTCTAGCTCTTTTGGGAAAACACCCAGGAGTGGGATAGCTGGTTGCAAGGTGGTTCCAACCCTAATTTTTTTGAGGAGTCTCCACACTACTTTCCAGAATGAGTGTACAAGTTTTCAGTCCCACCAACAGTGTATTATGTGTTAGTGTTCCTTTTCCCCCACAACCCCTCCAGCATCTGTTATTTGTTCATATTCTTCATTGGAGTGAGGTGGAATCATAGTGAAGATTTGTTTTGATAAGTTTCTGTTTAGTTCCCTAGCACATTTGTTGATTGGATTATTTGTGGTTTTGGTGTTCATTTTTTTTTGAGTTCTTTGTATATTCTGGAGATTAATCTCCTGTCAGAGTCATAGCAGGGAAAGATTTTCTCCCATTTTGTAAGTCCTCTCTTGACACTCTTGACTACTTCTTTACCTGTTCAGAAGTTTTTCAGTTGAATGACTTCCCACTTATATATTCGTGGCTTTAATTCTTGCACTATGGGAGTTTTGTTAAGGAAGGAGATGCCTACACTGATGTGGTGGAGTATTGATCCTATTATTTTCTTCTAGCAAGTGTATATTTGCTGGTTTAATTTCTAATTCTTTGATCCATTTTGATTTGAGTTTTGTGCAGGGGAAGAGATAAGGATCTAATTTTAGTTGTCTGTTTATGGCTGTTCAGTTTGTTCAACATCATTGTTAAACAGGCTGTCTTTCCTCCACACTATATTTTTTTGCCACCATTGTCAAATATCAGATGGCTAAAGATTTTTGGGTTTGTCTCAGTATCTTCTAGTGTGTTTCATTGGTCTTCTTTTCTGTTTAGATACCAATAGCATGCTGTTTTTTGTTACTACAGCCCTATAGTATAATTTTAGGTCAGGTATTGTGACACCTCCTGTTTCATATTTCTTTTTTAGTAATGTTTTGGCTATTATGGGATTCCTGTTATTCCAAGTGAATTTGAGAATTGCTTTTTCAATATCCATGAAGAATGTCATTGGTATATTGATGGGGATTGCATTGAATCTGTACAGGGCTTTCAACAGAATGGCCATTATATTGGTTCTGCCTATCTAAGACACGGAATGTTTTTCCATCTACTCAGGTTTTCTTCAGTTTATTTTTAAATTTTTGATAGTTGGTAGAGATCCTTTATGTCCTTTGTTAGATTGTTGCCCAAGTATTTTATTCTTTCTGAGGTTATTGTGAATGGGATGGATTCCTTGATTTCTTCTTCAGCAGAAATGCTACTGGAGTATAGGAGGCTATTGATTTATAAGTGTTGATCTTGTAACCAGCCAGTTTCCTAAATTTATTTATAAGTTCTAGAACTCTTCAGATAGTGTTTTGGGACTTCTAAATATAGGATCATGTCATTGGCAAATAGAGATAGCTTGATTTCCTCTTTTCTTATTCGAATTCCGTTTATTTCCTTCTCTTGCCTGATACCTCTGACTAGAGTTTTGAGCACTATAGGGAACAAGAGTGGTGAAAGCAGAAAGCCTTGCCTTGTTCCTGAACTTAGTGGGAATGCTTACAGTCTTTCTCCATTAAGTATATTGTTGGCTATGGGTTTGTCAGAAATGGGTCTTACAAAATTAAAGTATGTTCCTTTGACCCCTAACTTCTCCAGAACTTTGAGCATAACTGGGTGTTGAACTTTATCAAAAGTCTTTTCTGCATCAATTGAGATGATCTTTTTTTATCTTTAATTTTGTTTAAGTGGTGAATTACATTTATTGATTCCTTATGTTGAATCAGCCTTGAATTTGTGGAATGAAGCCCACTTGATTGTGATATATTATCTTTTTGATATATTTTTGGATGTGGTTTGAGAATTTTATTAAGGATTTTTGTGTCTATGTTCATCAGGGAAAGTGGTCTATGGTTTTCTTTTGTAGTTGTGGTTTGGAATCAGGATTATATTTACCTCATAAAAAGTATTTAGGGGGATCCAACATGGGGACCTAAAGGGAGGCAGCATTTCCTGAGGCTCTGGGTCTACTTGGGAAAATCCCAGTGCATCCTCAATTTTCCAAGAGAGAACCTACTATCTGAAGAAATAGACACACTTCAAAACGGGCACTGGCTTGCTATCATAATTCGCTGTGAGATCTCTCTCAAAGAAACCCATCACAATGAAGCAAAGCCATAAGAAGCTCCAATTACTCCACCAAGAGCAACTTTGTTGAAGTACAAGACATGTTCTCGGACTCAGAAAATGAGGAAAAGGGGAAATAACTCACTTCCTCAACCCCACAGCTCTTCCCCAAAGGATCCCATAGCTGGAGCCCTAGATGAAAACCAAAGGCATTGTGTCAGCATTATGATTGGTAATGCAATCAAAGAGTTGAGAGATGAAATAAGGAAAGAGTTCAGAGAACAATTTCAAGAGATGAGAGACGAGGATCCAAGATGGCGACCTGAAGAGTGACAGCATTCTCTGGGGCTCTGACTCTGCTTGGGAAAAATCCACTGCATCAGCAATTTTCCAAGAGAGACCCTGATATCTGAAGAATTAGACATGCAGCAAAATGGGCATTGACTGACTCTCATAATTTGCTGAGAGTTCTCTCTCAAAGTAACCCATTACAACGAAACTAAGCCATAAGAAGCTCCAATTACTACACCAAGAGCAATTTTCTCGAAGTACAAATCACACTCTTGAACCCAGAAAATGAGGAAAAGGGGAAATATTTCACTTCCTCAACCCCAAAGCTCTCCACCAAAGGATCCCATGGCTGGAACCCTAGATGAAAATCAAAGGCATTGTGTCAGCATTATGATTAGTAATGCAATCAAAGAGTTGAGAGAGGAATTAAGGAATGAGTTTAGACAACAATTTCAAGAGATGAGTGACAACTTCAAATCCTCTCTGGAAGAAACCAACACCAGAGCTTGCTCTACTGAAAACAGAACATCAGCTCTTGAAGAACGAGTATCAGATAGTGAAGATAGGCTAAACAATGTAGAAATCAAAGATGATAAACGGGATAAACAGCTTATAATACATAACCATAACTTCCAAGTAACATTTGATGAGATGAGGCGTAATAATTTGAGAATCATTGGCCTGGAGGAAAACTCTGAACAGCAAACAAGAGGTTTAAAGAACCTTTTAAGTGAAATCATAAGTGAGAACTTCCTACATTTTTCTATCGATCCGGATTACCACATACAAGATGCTTATAGAACTCCAAATAGACCTAATCAATTAACTGATGCCTTAATTCCCTGTAGAAGATGTCATTCCTCCATGAACTACCCATTTAACGCACGAGTTCTTCTGGGGGAAACTGCAATAGGTAAAATCCAAGGTGGTTATCCATGATCTGGCTTTTCCCCTCAATAACAAAGTTTATATCCATTGATTGATAATGTTTTCATAATGTTTCCCCCTCAACTGTATTTCTATATTCTTCTAATAAAAAAATAAATAAAAAATAAAAAATTAAAAAAAAAGAGATGAGAGACAACTTCTACAGGGAATTAAGACATCAGTTCCACGAGATGAAAGATCAGCTATACAAAGATATAGAAATCTTGAAAAGAGACGTAGCAGAGCTGTCAGGATTGAAAAACACGGTTAATCAAATCAAATCCTCTCTGGAAGAAACCAACATCAGAGCTGAAATAGAGAACATATATTTTCTACTGAACATATTTTCTACTGAAAATAGAACATCAGCTCTCGAAGAATGAGCATCGGACAATGAGGATAGGCTAAACAATGTAGAATTCAAAGAAGATAAGCAGGATAAACAGCTTATATTACATAATCAGAACTTCCAAATAATATTTGATGAGATGAGGCGTAATAATCTGAGAATCATTGGCCTGGAGGAAAACTCTGAACAGCAAACAAGAGGCTTAAAGAATCTTTTAAGTGAAATCATAAGTGAGAACTTCCCTCATTTTACTATTGATCCAGATTATCACATACAAGATGCTTATAGAACTTCAAATAGGCCTAATCAATTGAGAAACTTCCCAAGACATATCATATACAAAATGAATAACAGAGAAATTAAGGAGAGAATTCCAGAAGCTGCTAGGGAAAGCCCCAAATCACATTCAGCGGCAAATCAATTTGGATCACTATGGACTTTTCAGAGCATACAACAAAGGCCAGAAGAGCTTGGAACAATATCTTTCAAGTGTTAAAAAATAACAACTTCAACCCAAAGATAATATATCTGGCAAAACTCAGCTTCAAATATGAAGGGGAAATTGAATACTTCAACGATAAATTCAAGCTAGCAGGATACATGAACACAAATCCTGCTCTACAGAACATTCTCAAAGATGTTCTCCATTCAGAAGATAATGCCAAAGATATGCTAAATCCTTAAACAAAGGCGAGTCAATAATCATATTATACACAAGATGACTTTCAAGATGACTCAGAACTCTGTAATTGATACAAAGTCTGTGAATCAGCCTCCTATATCTATTCTATCCTTGAATGTGAATGATCTCAATGCCCCAATTAAAAGACACAGACTGACCCACTGGATCAAAAAACAAAATACAACAATATATTGCCTGCAAGAGACACATTTGACACTCAAAAATAGACCCAGGCTGAAAGTGAAAGGATGGCAAAACGTCTATCAGGCCTGCGGCCCAAAAAAGCAAGCTGGTGTAGCGATTCTAACTTCTGACAAAATTAATTTCCAACTAAAACTAGTCAGAAAGGACAAAGAGGGTCACTTTATCATACTAAAAGGGACAGTTCACCAAGAAGATATAATGATAATCAACATTTATGCCCCCAATTACAACCCCCCAAATATATGGAAAAATACTTAAGGACATTAATCCATTCATCGATCTCAACACAATAATCCTGGGGGCCTTCAACACACCATTATCAACTCTAGACAGATCATCAAAACAAAAAATCAATAAAGACATCTCTAATCTGAAC
>PVKS010020628.1:0-36487 GCA_004027875.1 Aplodontia rufa
CTCAACTGTATTTCTATATTCTTCTAATAAAAAAAATAGCTGCTGTGACCTCCCTAAGATGATTTTTCTCCAAGCCAAGTATCCCCAGTTTCCATAAACATTCCTGCAATACTTAAGAATGAACTTCCTCTTGGCCCACTAGCTACAACCCAGGGCTGTACCTTGAAATTTACTGGCTAGCTGCCTCCAATTGTTAATCATTGGCACTTCAGCATGAATTGATTTCATCAAATACTATTTTCCCCTGAAGTTTCTGCAGAAGAACTAGAAGGCAGTGGAGAAAATACAATTAGAGCAGGCTAACAAAAACCTGGGGGTGGGGGCGGAATTGAGGTGTTGAGGCCACCTCCTGCCAATGACACTAATTTACCTAAGATGCTTTGTGGCCTGGTTCTGGGTCTCAGCTCACGGTAGGCCCTGGTAAACTGGGCTAAGCTGAGGTTTAGAAACCTATGAACTGGCAGATAGAATAAATTCATTCATTTTGCCAAATATTGATTCAACACCTACTCTGAATGATACTGACTATGCAGTTTGGAAAAGACATAACAACAAATGTCTGTTTGTCCTGGCATAAACAGTAAATGTCTATTTTATTAGCCTAAAGCAGGGAGAGGGAGCAGATGGCCAATCCAAAGGAGCAGAGGATGTCCCAATATCTATTCAAAGGACAACATGAAGAATCTAGAAGCAGGAAACACACCAGCCAGCAGAAGTTAAGTGATAGGAATGGATACAGACCTCCTGTCTTGGGGTGAGGAACTGGAAGAGGAAGATAACAAGCCTAAAAAGCATTAGATTAAAAGCCCTCAGGGAGCAGTACAGGGACCTGGCTACTATGAATGGAGTCTGGGGCTTGTACACAGGGAGAAGGCTCTTTATGAGAACTGGAGTATACTGTTAAAGCTGAAGGTGGCAAGGTTGAGTTAGTGTTGAGGCCCCAAGTCAGAGCTACAAAGCCCTCCTGGTCTAAATCAGCACTGGGCCTGGAGTCTAGAGCAGAGCTGGGCTCATGGGGACCCAGAGGTTAATATTGCCTCTCTCAGGCCAGCACCACTTCCAGTTACCCCTCTTCTCTGTCATGCCAATCCCCGTGTTTTCTATTTGGGACTTGTGTCCCATTAGATCAGCAGAATGTAGCAATTGACTCCCCCCTTGAGGCTGCTTCCGAGGAAAACCAAGTAAAGCTTGAACAAGACCTGCTGCTCAGCATTACAGGAACTACCAACCAAGATGAGACGCAATTACTGTAATCTAGAATTTAATATGCACACATAATGCACGAACTGACTTTGAACCTCTCGAATCTAAAGAGAGTTGTGAGTGGTGTAGTTTAGCTGGACTTACCTCTCCAACTTACAAAGGCCATGTTCGCCCCAAGTGTACCATGTCTGATAACAAAACGCTTTCTTCTCTTATTCCCGTAATCTTCTCCCTTATAAGCATGTTAACAGTTGCACACTTCAGGCAGTTGGTAATTTTCCAGCAGTGCAACATTGTAGAGTGAGTGGTACATAAATGCTTAGTACTCATCAATTTTAATTAACAGCTTTGGCTGATTTGATTATTAGATTCTTAGAATTTCCCACTCTAATACCAGCTCTTCATTTGTAAGATAGAAGGGGATGCTTTCTCCCTTCTAACCAGAGAAAATTGCTCCATAGTATACGAATAAATTCTCCACTTCCCAAAACGATGGGAAATTCACAAAGCTCCATAAAACTCATGCGTGACTCGCTGCTGCAGCTGCATAATTAAAAGAAAACTAATATATTGACTCGTTCTCCTCAGAATAGCATCCATAAGTCACTGCTGCAAAAGAAGCTTGTTGCTAAAAGGATTATGTCCAGTATCATTTTTATGATTAAAGAGAAAGAATGCCTCTCGTCCGTCTTGTCCAATCCTCTTACAGATATCCAAAATACTCTATTGATTGATTTTTTATATAAGTCCTGAACTATCATGACAACCATGAGCAAATGGTTATCCAAGTGCAGATTTACCACCCCAGCCATTGCTTCATCCTCGCTACCCAGGCCCTCTGCCTCCCAAACCCAATCCATACAAGGCTTATTTTTAGCAGTGACTAAAGGACTCCATGCTCTAATTTATGCACACATATAAAATCAATAATTACTTAGTCGACCTTTTCATTCGTCTAAATTTGGCCTGGCGTAATGGAAGCTGCCCACACAGTTCCCATTGAGAATGATAAATAGGAGACGGTAGTGCATCTCTATCTTCTCTCTCAGGGTCAAATGAAATCAGAGGCAGCTCGAACCTCAGTCCTTGTACGGAGCCGCACAAACTTTTCTTTGAGGCAGATTCCATCCCAATAAGCATCGCACCTCTGATTGAGAACAATGCTAACTTTGACTCTGTCCTCCCTGGCTTTGTGGAGGATTCAGATCTTCAGTGTATTTATCCTCCTAATTAGTGGGAGCAGTTCTTGCCACAATAAAGGGTATAGTTCCTAAAATGAGCATGCAGCAAAGAGGGGTTCTGGTTAGAAGTTGTCTGCAGGCCTCCCTGTGTGAGGCGTGGGAGGAAAAGATCTATGGTCCAGGTAGACCGCTGTCCAACTCCTTGCAACCGCATCTTCAAATTTTGGAGGTTTTCCTATCATTGTGATACCTCTAAAAGATTGATTTGCTACAGAATGAGCCCTACTTTGCTTTTAAAGACTGGCTGTCTGATTTTCAAAACATCCCTTTATTTTTCCTGAACTTGTTCAAAACAGAAAAGTATTGGGGGTGACTGTAATTTTTTCTCTTTCTCCCAGGATTCAACTCACCAGCAACCCTGTCTTCTGGCTTTATTTTAATTATTACAAGGGCAGAAAGGAAACCTCCATGCCTCCTTCTAGACACCCTACATCTTGAATTCTATAACATTGTTCTTATGGAGTGAAATACTTGGTATCTTTGTCCAATGGCATGACCAGCCAAAACACGAATTCTTCCTCCCAGAACTGTACCATAGTGAGACCCACAACTTACAGTTCGCTCTCTCTATCTACAACTTAAGAGCTACCCTGAAATCACCAAAGTATTTCAGATATCTAAATTTCTATATCTATCTATCTATATATGTTGGTGAATTGTCAGAATGCCCCATAGTGAACATAGTAATATTATTATAACTATTTTTACTAATATTTGTTGATCATTTATTAGGCATGCCAAGCAATTTTTAAATAGCTTTATATCTCTTAACTCACTGAATCTTTATCACAACCCTGGTGTGGAACTATTGTTATTTGTATTTTGCTGATAAAACAACTGAGGGTAACATGACCTTGCCCAAGGTCACAAAGATAGTAAGCGGGAGAACTGAGCTTTCAGCCTAAGCCATCTAGCAATCTGATTCCAGGGCCCAGGTTCATCTAATAAGCTTTCAGTATTTTAGAATCTTACATACATTATCTGATTCAAGGCTCATAACAGACACTGGCCTTTGACCCCTATATTCCATCCACTGTGCTACAGTAACGTCTTTAGATTTTCTGCCCAGTAATGCGGTACTTTCAGAAGTCTTGAACGAAAGCTCAGTCAGGAGAACCTATTAAGTACCAGACATTCTGTGACACCAGTGCCTGTGTTTGTCAACCACTTTTTAGGAAAGCGTAGCATTCCTCAGCATGGATGCCAGGCATGGAAAAGGCACAGAGCATATCCGTGAATACTGACGTGAGGGAGGGGTGAGGGAAAGACCACAGGGCTATCACAGGGCCTAGAAGCCAGGAGGGGAGGGAAAAGAAGGCCCAGAAGAGACTTTGGAACACAAAAGCCCCAGACTCTCGGGGGTTTGGTGGCCAGCTGTTCATATCTTTGCATAAAACATGGGCCTAAGGCTGTGGGGGGAAGGGGTGGGGATGACTCCTAAGGGTAGCCAGCAAATTGGAGGGAGTGCCTTGGCAAGGAGGAGGGTTCAGGAAATAGGGGAGAAGGAGGCTTTTCTCTTGCTTGTGCCTAAGAAATGCATATTGCCCAGAGCGGAGGAGAAAATCAGAACAATTCAAGGGCTAAGACACTGAGTATGTTCCTTTAAATTCTCCTGGCAACATCTACCGTCCTCACTAACACAGAGGGGAATCTAGCCACCTGTCAACCCCAAGACACACTACCGACTGTTCGGGGAGGTATTCTAGACAGGAAGGAGCCTGCCACAATAATTACAGCGCACTGTGATGGCCTTAAACAGTACCATACTCGGCGCATTATCTAAGGCTTTTGTCAGCCCCTCCGAAAGCCATCAGCTAACTGGGCATGCTTTACTGGCCAAAGAAACTGATGTTTGGCTTTGGGTGATTTGTGGAATCTGAATTCTCATTATTCTGAAAGTATTACAGTCCACAGTCAAAAACCTCCAAGGAAGGAATGCCAGGTGCCAGAAATCACAGAGAAATCTAAGGACACTCGGATTGTTTAATTACACACTCCGGATTTTTAATGGATTCATTCCACTTGAAGAATATGCACGTACTTTACATTTTTAATTAAAGATAAAATCTTCAATAATGTGGTGCAGCCGAAGAAGAGAGATTAAGAACTTCAAATTTATTTACTGTAAAATTAAAATAGCTCTGATTGTAACAAAAGCCTGTCTTTTTATAGAATAAATAAATATTTTGGATCCAATGGTAATGACTAGAGAAGATAAGGCACCAATCCTATTTCTCAGGAAAACATAGCTAGAAAAAAGATGTATTTTTCTAGACTTACTTATTCCTATTCAGAGAGCAGACTAGTTACTATGGCCAGCATCACTGGGGAATTCAAGAGGTTGACGATATATATTCATATATTTTTTGAGGAGAGGGAGAAAGAGTAAATATTTTATTTTTGCATCTGATTTTTGTTTTTCTTCCACTCAGTTGTGTATGTGGTGCTGAGAATTGAACCCAGGTCCTTGTGCGTGCCAGGCAAGCATGTACCACTGAGCCACCTCACCAGTCCAGATTATAGATTATTTTAATTGTATCATTGTATGATGACTGATGAGACATAATAATTGTCTACGAAACTTTGAAGGTGTGAACACTAAGAATATAAAGAATTATTTAATAAAATGAATGAGGACAAATAAGAAAATTATTATTAGAAATAAGGAAATCTGGAAACTGAGGAATCCTTCATGATGGAGAAGCCAGGCTCGGTCATGATCAATCTCCCAGAGGAACATAGAAGAGAGATCAGTTGAGACTCTTAAATGAGGCTCTTCAGAATACCTTAAGGACATAGCAGTCAGGGCCTGATGTCACCTGGAAAGGTCATAAGCATTAGTGGGTCCAAATCTTGATTGCACATCAGAATAAACAATGACACTTTCTAAGATCACCTTGGATAATCTGCATCAGAAGGTTTTAGTAGAATGCTGGAATCTATAAGTTCAAAAAGCTCCTTATGGGGTTGGAGCAGCGGCTCAGCAGTTACGGCACTTGCCTGGCATGCGTGACGACGCGGGTTCAAATCCCAGCACCATGTACACAATGAAGTGTCAGAGCAACAAATGCCATAAAACAAACTAAATAAAATTGAGTCTCTCTCTCTCTCTCTCTCTCTCTAAAACAACAGCTCTTCATTATTCTAGCAATGAGGAAGTAACAGCTGTCACACTTACCACTGAAGTCAGCTAATAAAGTGCACAGTATACATGAAGAAACCATGTTTAGGCATTATACAACATTTAAAGAATGGAAAAAAATAGTATCCATATTCACCTCAGCTCTGCCTAGAAAAAAATTGTAAACTAGCACAGGAAAATTGAATCTAATCAAAGGTCTTATTGGGAAGAGTGTCAAGACAATTAAGTGAGACAATTCATGCAAAGCATTTAACACAGTGTCAACCTATCCTAGGATTTCAAATTGTAGTTATTAATAGAATTTATCTGTAAAGTAGTGATTTTCCCAAAAAGAATCCTGCCATTTTGCAGACTTCAGGGAAACTAATATGAAAGAGTCAGAAATAATCACTGAATTTTTCTGAAATAGAGATATAACTCATTTGGTTTTAATTGCCATAATGTCATTTATTTAGGATATATTTTATTTCTAAGTTCAATTAGAATTCAAGATTGCATTAGCCACTGGAATTTGTGGAGTGGATAATGGAGAGGAGATGATTGCACAAAGACTCCCCTTCCCAGAAATTCTGCATAGGATTCCCTTAAATCTCTGGAGAAATATGAATCAGCACACTGACTGTGTTGGACTCTGAGACCTCACAGAGACTACCTAGTGGGAAGTTGTAAACAGAATGGAAAATTTGAAGGTGCCCAGGACCACAAGATGTTGAAGTTCTGATCAACCAGAGAGGAAAGAATCATCTGAAAACCACAGGCATCCTAAGACCCCCCAAAAGGCCACACCTTAATATCAGATTTATTCTAGATTCTTATAAAACTGTCTGAAACTAAGCAAGAACAAAATCAAGCTGATTTGCCACTAATTCAGATCTGTGCAATTCAAAATTCAACTTTCTTCATGGAAGATAAAAAAACATTTTCAACAAAGCAATATCCCCATGCCTAACACACAATACAAAATTATTAGGCATCCAAAAATCAGGAAAATGTGACTCATAATCAAAAGAAAATTTAACCAATATACACAGATTCTGAGATAACTATTGGAATTATCAGAAAATTATTTTACAACAGCTATTATAAATATACTTAAAAACTTAATGGAAAAGATGGACATATGAGTAAACAGGGACTCTCAGAGGAAGAAACTATAAAGAACAAAAATAAAAAAGACTACCTGAAGTAAGAAATTCCATGGATGAGCTTGACAATATATAAAAAACTGCAGAAGAGTTGGTCAGCACACTAAGACAGTTTTAGAGAACTTCCAAACTGAAATATTAAAGAAAAAGCCTGGGAAAAATAAACAGAATTGAAGGGGCTACTGGAATGAAAGGAAAGAGACTGAGTCACATCAGGGAGATATTAGGACAGAAAAGTCGGGTCTTGAGAAATAATGACCAAATGTATTCCAAGTTTGGCATCAACCCACTCAAATCCCAAAAAGAGGTATAAAGGAAATCCCACTTACACATATTTACTGAATACTAACTATAATGAGAATTTTTTTTAAATAGCCAGAAAATAAGGACACTACATTCAGGGCAACAATGAAAAGAAAGGAGCTTTCTGCAGAAACAACATGAGGAGCCCAACAGCGGAGTGACATATTTAAATTACTGGAAGAAAAATAACTATGGACCCAGAATTCAATGTCCAGCTAAAATTACCCTTCAAAAATGAAATAAAAAAGATACTTTTAGATATACTTCAGCTGGGAGAATTTATCAACAACAGACTTGTAGTACAAAAATTATTAAAGAAATTTCTTCAGAATGAAGAGAAATAATGCTAGAACTCAGCACTACATGAAAAAAATGGAAAATGCTAGAAACAGTAAATATGTAGGTAGGTGAAAAATATTTTTTCCTATTTTTAATTTTTTTATTAGCAAAAATATTAACACATTAGAATTTGGATCACACATAAAGAAAGTAGGACTGTAACATGTAAGTTTCTTACATGTAAGTGGTATAATAGATATTTAAAGTAGACTCTTATAAGTTAGGGACACCTATTGTAATCCAGAACAGCAACTTAAAAAATAAAAAAATGATATATAGGTAATATGCCAATAGTAGAGATAAAATGTAATACTGAAAATAATTAATCCAAAAGAAGGTAGGAAAGGAGGAGGAAAAGAACAAAGAACAGATGGGGAAAAGAGAAAACAAATATCAAGTTGGTAAGCTAACCTAACAACCTCAATAATTACATTATAATCTAAATGTACTATCACGGCAATTGAAATGCTATGATAGTACATTTCGTGTAGTCTGATAATAGATGATCATTATCAGACTATATGAAAAGGCTCAAATGCTTACTATTTAAAAGAGATGAAATTTTAAATACAAATATATAGATTGGCTAAAAGGAAGAAAACACATGGAATGCATTACACAAGCAAATCATGAGCAAGCTTGAGTGGCCAAAGAGGTTTCAAAGTGTACTTCAAGACAGAGGTAAGTGGGGATATTTTTTGAAAACATTCTAAATATGTACGTGTAAAAATCAGGAGTGGGTGTTTGAAAAGGAGTCAGGCCTAAAATAAGCTGAGCAAACCTTTTTTATTGGAATTTGAGTCCTTCAGGCTAGGTTCACCAGCCTGCCACAGTGAGGGCGAGCTGGGGAAGTCGCATCGCCCTGGCTGGGCAGTGACTTTATAGTCTGGGATGGGCAGGGAAAGTTTGGGGGTCTCCTCCTGTGGGGATTGGCTGGTGCCTCCAACCATCATCAGCGATTGCAAGACGCTATTGGGGTTTATCTGCCAGCTTCTGATTGGTTGTTCCTTCCTGCGCAGGCTGCCTGATGCCCTGCCATCCGCCTGAATTCCACCTACAGTATGGACCCAATAACAGCTCCAAACTGCTTGAAGGAAAACCGGCCAGAAAGGAAAAAAGAAACAGGCAAATTCATAATTACAGTTAGAGATTCTAACACTCAATAATTGACCAAAGAGTAGGGGGAGAAGATAAGAAATCAGTAAAGACAGAGATTTGAATAAAACTGTAAAAATCTCCCTAGCTCTATTTACTGTGGCCCATTATTGTCTCACATTTGAAAACCACTGATTTACTTCATCTTTAACCTTCAGTACACATAGCCAAACCATCCAAGCAGACAAATAGCTGCTAATCTGCTTGTTTGTTTTAAAATTAGGAGTATAAATTCAGAACCTCTGCAAGTGTTACATTTGGTGTCTAACCTGGAAATTCTTTATCATCGGAAGCCACATGGTTCTGTTGAAATCCATTCTCTTCCCTGTGGGGTTATATAAAGAACAGACGTTTAGAACTGAAGAAGTTTTAGACATCACAGTTCAAATACTCCATTTTACAGAAGAGAGTCGGCTGATTGATTCTTTGTGGCCCAGTTCAATCACCACATCCATATTTAAAGGTGAGAAGACGGTGCCTCCGGAAGGATGAGTAGGCTGACCAGGATCACACACCCTGTAAGTGGTGGCACCTGGATTCTTACCCACATTGTATAATTCTGAAGCCTTCCAACCTCCTAAGAGACTTGGCAAATGCTTATTGAATCCGGGTAACAACTGCAAGAAATCAAGACACTGTAAATTCCAAAGATGTGACAGCTTTGATACCGGTGTTTGGTCATGGATGGAAGCCAACAGAGTAGGACCCAGACCTTCTGAGCTCTAACACCTTTCACTCTTTCACATTATCCAAGAGGAGGCAAACTAAAACAAGGAATTAACTCTTCAACCTAATCTGGTTCAATCTAGACTCTGATTTTCCAGTCTAATCTCTTGCAACTGACATTGTGAATCATAAATCCAATCTGAAGTAAGAGAAAATATACTTCCCAACTGTTTGTTTAAATCTCATTGCAACTAAAATCTAACCGATGACTTAGAATGACCAAGGGAGATATCCTTGCCATCCAATAATAATGCACAGAGTGACTGTTGAACATCAACCAAATGCAATTTATGATTGAACAATCTGAACTGTATGTAGATACAGCAGTTTTATTGTTCTCACTGCCTTCATCTTGATGTCAAATCTTCATTTCTAGTCCTTGTATCCCAGCAAAGCCCATATCTTTCTGGGTATTTTCAGCTATGAAAAACTCTTCTCCCTATAGCCCAACATTGTAATCTCTTTTCGAATCTGATATTTAACTTTTCCACTTACTTGGGAGCAACTAGTTTTCAGCCAAAGGGGAGAGTTTCTTGTCTTCTCGCTTACTGCTTTCCCAAATGTAGAGTTGGTATGAGAGACACAGACTGTCTTGGGACATTATCTTAAGCTTCTTTTCCTTCTGGAGTGCTAGCCCCTTCAGTGTGCTGAAGCAGGGAACAAGCATAAAAGAGATGGCAGGTGTTTTTTCCTACGATTGGCCAGCTTCTAAGGTGGCCTCCCTCTGCCATGCTCTGCTGTCCTCTTCTGTACAATGCTTCCTAGTGTATAGGTGGAATTCATGGTTTTCTTGGGACAGCACTCAATATATTGAGGCCCCCTTTAAGAAGGGGCAATCGCAGTCATTTTTGGCCTCTGCCACAATTTCATGTCCCCAAGTGTTCCTCTTTGGGCAAGAGGGAGAGGTTCACTCTTATTGGTTTCCTAATTATCATGATTCATGTCTCCCTTTAAATCTCCACAATTCTTTAGCTGAGCTGAGGTCTTGAAACCACACTCCATGTCCTCTAAGGACTTAGAGAAATGGCACTGAAAAAGTAACCCCACTTTCTTCCCACAGTCTCTTTCTAAAAATTACCCATGATGCAATGACCCAATTAGCAAACCTCTTCTCTTTGGAAATTAAAAGAGATACTTGTCACTAGGGTCACAAGTACCTCCAAACTTCAAGAGAAATAGCAAATTCTCTCAAGAACTCTCAAGACACATGACTTCAGAGATTTAGTCCAATGGTGGGTCAATGCCATTGCTTTGGACCAGAGATGAGGCAGAAAATCAGAGTGGAAAGGCATGGTGAAGGAGCGCTGCTGCATTTATAATGGCCAGGAAGCAGAGACAGGGAGGGGAGAGAAAGGCCACAGGAAAGTTGAACACTTCCAAGGCAAGCCCCTTCCTCCAGCCACCCCACCTGCCTACAGTTATCACCCAGTCATTCCATTCAAACTAGGATGGACTGATTAGATTTCAGCTCTTATAATCAAATCATTCCACGTTTGAATATTCACGCATTAACACAAGAGCTTTTGGGACACACCTCATATTCAAACCATAACAGGAGGCAAACCCTCATATTCCCTCTACCCATAAGAAAGGAGGGAAAAACCTTTTTGTCACATATACTGCACTACAGCTGACCATCTTCCTGTCCCCCTCACTCATCTACCCAATGATTCCCCATATACATTTGTGGGGTCAAATGATTGTGAAGGTAGCACAGAAGACATGTCCACCTTCTAAGAAAACCCAGATTGGATTGGATCCTGTTGTGAGCTAAATTGCATCCCCCTCAGATTCATATGTTGAAGTCCTAACCCACAGTACCTCAGAATGTGATGTACTTGGGACTTTATTTATTTTTTATGTTTTTTTTAAAGAGAGAGGGAGAGTGAGAGAGAGCGAGAGAGAGAGAGAGAGAGAGGATCAATTTTTTTAGTTTTTTCATGTGGCCTTCTTTGCTCAAGACTTCATTGTATATGTGGTGCTGGGATTCAAACTCACACACTCACACATGCCAGACAAGGCTATAACCGCTGAGCTACCACTCCAGTCCCTATTTGGGTCTTTAAAGAGAATAATCTCCAATATGACTGATGTCGTAAGAACAGATCAGAACACAGACCCACACCCAGGGAAACTGTGTGAGCCACAGGAAGAAGATGGCCGTCTATCAACAAGAAGAGATGTCTCAGAAGGAACCAACAGAGCTAATCTCTTCATCCTGTACTTACAGCCACCAGAATTATGAGGAAATAAATGTCTGTTTAAGTAAACTAGTTGTGGTATTTCATTATGACAGCCCAAGCAGACTAATGCAGATCCCTTTAGAAGACGAAGATAATTTCCCAGCATGGTGGCACATGCTCCCAGTGACTCTAGAGGCTGAGGCAAGAGGATCACAAGTTCAAAGCCAGCCTCAGCAACTGAGCAAGGTCCTAATCAACTTAGTGAGACTCTGTCTCACAAAAAAAAAAATTTTTTTTAAGGTCTGGGGATGTGGCTCAGTGATTAAGAGCACCCCTGGGTTCAATCTCCAGGATATATTTTTTTTTAAATGAAGTCAATTAATGACTACTTATTTAACTTTAGGTTCTAGCTCCAAGGCCACAGGAAAAATTCCACATCTTGTTGCATTAATCAGCCATAAGAATATAAGTTAGCATGTGTCCATTTTGGAGAAATACAGCTAGTAGCATAAAAGCCAGGGACCAAGAGAAGAATAATAACCTGGAAAGGAGAACAGGCACAAATTTAGAAGACTGTGACAGTGAGGAAATGGAAACATGATTGTGTGTGAACCACACAGCATCATGAGCCAAAGCACAAGTGCGATTATTGGTGAGGGCCTCTGCTATGTCAGAATAGACAGCCCAGGTGATTTCTGAGGTTGATGAATGCGGCCAGGGTTAGAAAGGCAAATGTGTAAATCCACACCAAGTCCCAAAGTCACAGAGTGCAGTCAGACCAAGAACAGTAGGCACACAAACATCACCTAATGTAACAGAAGAATTATAAGAAATCAGCCACGTTTTATTGATCATAACCTGGTTCCTGTCCATACTAGATCTGTGAGTAAAGACTCAGGAAGCAGCCCATGGTGGGGCTGGATTTGAGGGACCCTCTTCTGAATCTTACAAATGTCCTCTGTAAACCCATCTCAGACTGAAAACTTGACCCTATGAAGGGTTATATTTGAATTAGGGGATTTTAATTGAGTTTAAGAAATTATGTAACCTTCAGGGAATTACACTAGAAAGCCCCTTGAAGTCAAACACACTTAAGTTGCTTGCCCTAAGCTATGAGGCAAACCATTTGGTCTCTAGCAACCTCAGTATGCTCATCTGTAAAATGGAGATAACTCAAATGCATAAGTGGGACTCAAATGCAAAACGCATCTGTACGTTCTTAACAGAGACTGATGGCCATAGACAACCAATGAATATCAGCTCCCTATTCCTTTCTAGTATCAGGATAGCTGAGATTGGAACTGGGACAATGGGTAGCTAGATTTTGAAGGCAAGACCAACGGGAGGAAAGAAACCCAGATAAATAGAGAGCTGACAAGAGGAGGGAGATTGGGGATCAGGAAGAGAGCCATCAAAATAAATGCTACTAATGTTGTGTGCTTTGTGATTTGCTTAGGAAAAGGCCTTTTTGCAAGAGAGTGCTTCTTCTCTAATCTTTAGCTGGAAACTGCTGATTGTCAGATTGGGGACCAACCCGAGGAGGTGAAGCTGTTCCTGCTGATGAGGCTCACTGGACAGGCACCCCTTCCTGCTCAGTGCATCTAATCTCCAAATCCAAACCCTGCTCAGAAGCCCTTCTCAGAGAAAGAAAAGTAGCTCTCCAGTTGATTACAGAGAAAGAGCTGCCCTTCTCAACTAGAAATTCCTCCAAGTCCATTTGTCCTGACCTTGATCAAGGTTTCGCTGCTGTGGATTGGTGGTACAATGTCTGATAGAAAGAATTTACTCAAGGTAGTCACCCAGAGGACCCTGATTATAAAGTCCTCCTGTGGCAGAGCAGGCAATTCCCACATCCAGATGTCAAAAGCTGGTTAATTAAGACATATTTGTTTTAGCAAGTCCAGTCAATCCAATTCAGGATGGTTCTTTTCTTATTGTTCACTTTCGCAGAAATTTCCTTGTCTCTGTCAAGCAGCATAGTAGCAAAAAGAACCAGAATTTCACAACACTGTTTCTCAAGTAATGGTGAATAGCTTTTTTATTTGAAAAGAGAGACAGAGAGAAAGAACAAATTTTAAGGAGGCAATAATTCATCTAGTCTTCAAGCTATCATTTTTAAACAGAAGGCACATGCTACAAAAGGTAAAGCTAAATGTTTCAATTGACCAGAGACGCAATGGGGAAGTATGAGGGCTCACGGCGGAATCCCATTCCCCTTGTTTCACCAACCCACCTGGGCAATTCACTACATCTTGACCCTGAAAGAAATGTGGCCCACTGAGTGAGTCATAAATACTCTGCTGATATCTCCATTTCTCCCTTTGCTCGACTGTGGTATGAAGGCCCAGAAAACAGTGCTTGTACAATCTGCAAATTAAGATGGTTTTTCAGCATCCATAGACTTCAAGCTGAAGAGGCTATTCAAAAGGCCGCGGTAAAGAAGGCCATAACTGTTTTATCTTTTTCCATAAAACTCTAATGCATTGGAGGGAAAATAAAGAAACCCCAGGTACAAACACTGCTACTGTCGGTGCGGTACACAACCTCTGTGATCCATCTACAACAAAGTTAAGGCTGTTGAGTATGGATAATGATAAAATTCTAAACAGAACTCATGAGAGGAACCAAAACGATCTAAAAAGGGTTTTTTTTTTAATGGGATTCATTATCAAGACCATCCTTGGGAATTATAGTGACATACATATAAGAGTTTTGCAAAGGCAAATTACACTATGTTGGGCATTATTCTATCTCAATTTAAAGGTAAAAGGCAAAAAACCAAAGGTCATCAGCCCAAGAGTATATTAATTTATATCTAATGTAGGGTTTTTTCCACATATGAAGAAGTCCAAAGGGGACAAAATTATAGCTCCCACAAGAAACTTTCGGTAATAATCTTACATAATTTACAACATAAAAGGACATTTCTGTGTCCAGGAATTGTGGCTCATCAGCATTGTAAAAATGGTTCTGTGCAACTCATTTGATGTAAAAGTCATGCTAAAATCTTCAGCCAGCTGGCTGCTTCACACAGCCCATTCCTCCTAGTGAAAGTCACACTCACAGCAGGTAATATTTATGGACAATCTAGTGCAAAGACAAATACGTGAACTTTGGGTACAAGAGGTCAAACGGAAAGGACAAGCTCAGTTCTTTAAAATCTGAAGAATCATTGCTAGCTTGTGCAGCAAGGCACGGCCCACTGTGCTCCCCATCCAGCCTCGCACAGCTCAGGGCAGCCCTAACCCGCTGCATTACCTTCAGCCTTCCAAAGGGAGAAAGCTCCTGCTTTCCTATTTCAAAATAATTGGGAGAAGAAATGGAGGCGGAAGCACAATTCATTTCAGAGTTTGATGAATTATTTACCAATTAAGGAGATGAGTAGGGGAAGGGGAGAGCTACATAACTTTGATATAAATGTTCCTTTTATTATATTATTTATACACGTGAAATTGTTGCTTTTATTAACTAAGAGGTTAATCACTTGAATGGGATGCTTCTCAGGCTTCCCAATCCCATACAGAGGCAAATTGGCTAATTTTATGTTAGGAAAATAACCTGGTGATTTTTCTAGTACTTATCTGTGTAGTGCAGTTTAATAACATTTTATAATGAAAAATGAGGACACTAGCTGGGCTGCTGCAACGTCACTGTTTTAGTGGTGAAGGGAAGGAAAAGAGTCCATGGCGTTCTGGTTAAAAAATAAATTCCATTAAAGTTAGCTTTTTCTGCTTTTTAGGTGGCAACATGGAAGTCTATGCTCTGTGGAATCAAAGTACAAACTGCAGTCAGAAAAATACGACCAGTTCTCTCATGTGTGGAAGCTGGAACACATCAGGAAGCAGTATGTTAGATGGCTAAGCCAATAATAACTTCAAATTGTATGAATTTTTACGCAAACAGAGGGATGATTGCCTAGGATACCTGGAGGCATAGGGTAGGGGACAGGGTAGGGGGAGGGCTTAGGAAGGATATCTAGGAGACTGGAGGGTGGGAATATGGGGGAATCATCTCAGAAGGAGATCTCTGACCTCCACGAATATCCATTTAACTCAGGGGTTCTTCTGGGGGAAACAGAAACATGGGGAACCCAAGCTGGGCATCCATGACATGGCATCAGCCTTGGATAACTCTGTATATATACATTTGTTCTTGATTGTTTGACAATGTTTCCCCCTCAATTGTAACTCCATATTCATCTAATGAAAACCAAAAGAAAAAGAAAAATGCAACCAGACACCAAGCCCTGCCATTCACCACCCATATGTCTCAGGCAAGTCATGTCTTATCTCATTTGTGAAATAAGGGTTCATTCGTTAATTCAATTTTGAAAGCAGTCTACGTATTCTCATTATAGGGGACCACCACGATTGTAATGATGACAAGATTCTTGTTCTCTTTAAGATTTATTTCCAGTGGAAAGAACAAAAATACAAATAAAAAGTTGGTTAAATATGAGCAGGTCGCAATACATATTCTTAAAGAACTTCAGGGGAACAACTGGATAATAAGAGACATTCTTTTTTTTCTTGTGATAAGAGCATTTAACTTCTGATCTACTCTCTAACAAGTTTTTAAGTGTAAAATACAGTATTGTGATTATAGGTACGACACTGTACAGCAGATCTCTAGAACTTATTCATCTCATTTGACTAAAACTTCACGCCCATTAATTAGAAAGTCTCCTTTCTGCTCCCTCTGGTCCCTCGGTGGTAACCATTCTCTGATCCTATGAATTTGACTATTTTTGGATTGCTCATGTAAATGAAATTGTGAAGTATTTTTCTTTCTTTGTCTGACTTATTTCACTTAATATCCTCAAGATTCATTCATTGAGCATTTTATCATATATTGCAGATTTTTTTCTCTTTAAGGCTGAATAGTATTCTGCCATATGTTTAACCAGTCCTAGGGTTGGTCAGAGAATCTGAGAAGAATTCTTCAAAGAGTGATAATTAAGCTCAGTCCTAAACATAGGGATAACACACATTCATAAGTCCAACAGAGGATAATTCCACAAGGGACCCTGATGCCTGAAAGACTTGGTTTGTTCAAATAATTGAGAGATGCTGGTGTATGTAGGGGCCAGAAAGGAAAGAGATGAAGCTGGAGAGAAAGGAAGATCCTGACCACATAGTACCTTGTAGGCCACAGGAAGGATTTTGGATGTTTATTCTTTACTTTCTTTTTTTCTTTTTTCTTTCTTTTTTTTTAAGAGAGAGAGGGAGGGAGAGAAAGAGAGAGAGAGAATGAATCAATTTTATTTAGCTTTTCATATGGCTTTTGTTGCTCCAACACTTCATTGTGTATGTGGTGCAGGGGTTCGAACCCTCATCCTTGCATATACCAGGCAAGTGTTGTAATCCCTGAGCCACCGCTCCAGCCCTGGATGTTTATTCTTAAATTTTAATGGGAAGTAACTGATAGGTTTACATGATCTTGTTCACATTTTTTTTAAAGATCCTTTTGGTTACTATGCAAAATCAACTGAAAGGACACAAGAGAGATAGGGAGATTGGGAAAAACGATGATAGGAAATTATGACTTATCACAATTCCCATGAAATAAAGGTGCAAGCCTAATGACACTGCTGACTTGAATAGCAGCATGCTACTGCTAAACGATGGCAAGGGACTGGAGAGAGCCGAGCTTTGGGAAATATTCACAAGTTCATTGCAGACATGATTTTAAAGGACCTTTTGAGATATCTGAGTGGGTAGGTCAAGTGGGACAGTTAGACATAGAAAGTGAGCCCAGAGAAGAAGCATGGGTTAGGAATGTAAATTTGGGAGTCCTCAGATTAGCAATAGTATGTGAAAGATGGCAATAATGTCTCCCTTATACATCTTACATATTTTTCTCTTTTTTCCCCTAAGAGAGAGAGAGAGAGAGAGAAGAGAGAATCAATTTTATTTATTTTTTTCATCTGGATTTTTTTTTCTCCAACACTTAGTTGTGTATGTGATGCTGAGGTTTGAACCCAGTTTTTCATACATGCCGGGCAAGCATGATCTCACTGAGCCACCACTCTAGCCCACAGATTCTTTATTATCTTTCAAGCCTCTTGTCTCACTGAGGACAGTTGTGCTTCAGAAACAAAAACATGAAAATATTAAGGGTTAAAAGCAATAAAAATTATTTCTTACTTATGCTGCATGTCTGTAGCCAGCTGGCTGGGAGCTCTACCTCATATCTTTTTTTTTTTTTTTTAAAGAAAGAGGGACAGTGAGAGAGAGAGAGGAAGAGAGAGAAACAACTTTATTTAGTTTTTCATGTGGCCTTTGTTGCTACAACACTCAGTTGTGTACGTGGTGCTGGGTTCGAACTTGGGTCCTCGCGCATGCTAGGCAAGCACCGTAACCACTGAGCCACTGCTCTAGCCCTCTACTTTGTATCTTAGTTATCATCACTAAGATCTAAACTGACAGAGTTTCCAAGTCTAGAAAATTGTCATTCGTAGTAGCTGTGATGGTTAATTTTATATGTAACTTGAGTGGGACAAAGAGGTGCCCAAATATTTGTTTTAAACATTATTCTAGGTGTGTTCATGGGGGTGCTTCCAGAAGAAATGAACATTTGAGTTGGTAAACGGAGTAAAGCTGGTTGCCCTCCACAGTGTGGGTGGTCAACATGAAGTCAGTTGAAGGCTGGGTAGAACAGACTGACTAAAGGAAAATTCTCACTTTCTCTGGTTCACTGTCTTTGAGCAGGGATGTCGTTGTTCTGCTTTCAGCCTATGGCTTAGAGTGGAACCTACACTCTCAGCTCTCTTTGCTCTCAGGTTCAGACTTAAACCAGATCTACACCATCAGCTCTCCTGGATCTACAGCTCATCAACTGCAGATCTTAGGACTTCTCAGCCTCCATAATTACATGAGCAAAACCTTGTAATAAACATAGATGACCATATAGATATATAGATATATTGATATCATATGGTTTTCTTCCTCTGGAGAACCTAGACTAATACAGGTGGTGACTCCCACCACACCCCATTCAGCTCACCTATTTGGCTTATGCCAAAGACAGATGTTTCTTGGAGAATGACAGTGGATTACTATAAGCTCAGCCAGGTGGTGACCTCAATTGCAGATGCTGTACCAGATGTGGTATCCTTGCTTGAGCAAAATTAACATATCCCCTGGCACCTGGTAAACTGCTTTTGATCTGGCAAATGCCTTTTCTCCATACCTGTCCATAAGGCCCACCAGAAGCAGTTTGCTTTCAGCTGACAAGGCCAATAACACACCTGTCCTACCACAGGGATACATCAACTCTCCAGTCTTTTGGCACGATTTAGTTCACAAGGATATTGACTGCATTTCCCTTCTATACTGCTCCATTACATTAAGAATTAGACCTAGCAGGCAAGAAGTAGCAACTGCTCTAGACTTATTAGAAAGACATTTGCGTGCCAAGGGGAGGGAAATAAGCGTGATGAAAAGGCAGGGACTGTCTATCTTGGGTAAATTTTTACAAGTCCAGTAGTGTGGAACATGTTGAGACTTTCCTTCTAAAGTGGAGAATAAGTTGTTGCATCTCACCCCGCCCACAACTAATAAAAAGAAAAAAAGGCACGATGTCACATGGGCCTCTTTGGATTTTGGAGGCAGCACATTCCTTATTTGGGTGTGCTACTCTAACTCATTCACTGAGTGACTGATAAAGCTGCCAGTTTAGAACAGGGCCCAGCAAAAGACAAGGCTCTGAAATAGATCCAGGCAACTGTGCAAAAATGCTGACACTTGGGCCATATGATTCAGTAGAACCAATTATACTTGAAGTGTCAGTGGCAAATAGAGGTGGCACTAGGATCCTCTGGCAGAACCCTATAGAAAAATCACTATGTAGACCCTTAGGATTTTGGAGCAAAGCTTTACCATCCTCTGAGGATAACTACTCAACTTTTGAGAAATGACTCTTGACCTGTTACTGGGTCTTCATAGAAACTAAATGCTCAATCATGAGGCATGAAATTATCATGCAACCTGAGCTGCCCATCAGAAATTAGGTACTATCTGATTCGCCAAATCATAAAGTCAGATGTACGGGACAGCACTTGATCATCAAATGGAAGCTATGATATACATGATAAGACCTGAGCAGGCCTGAAGGCACAAGTACATAAGGAAGAGATCTAAGTGCCCATGGTCCCCACTCCTGATACATTGCTTTCTCTTTAACCTGCACCTGTGGCCTCAGGGGCAGTTTCCTCCTACCCACTGACAGAGGAAGAGAAGATTCAACTCAGGCCTGATTTACAAATTGTTCTGCATGACACACAGGCACCACCTGAAAGAGGACAGCTGTGGCATTTCAGTCCCTTTCTGTCACAACCCCTAAAGATAACGGGGAAGGTAAATCCTCCCTGTGGACATAACTTCAGGCAGAGTACCTGGCTACATATTTTGCTTGGAAGGAGAAAGGGCCAGACAGGTTAATTTATTCTGATTCATTGGTTAAAGCCAATAGTTTGACTACATAATCAGGAACTTGGAAGGGCTATGATGGAAAATTGATGACAAAGATATTTGGGGAAGAAGAAGTATGTGAATATAACTCTCTGAATGAGCAAAAGAAAAAAAAGAAAATGTAAATACTCACCATGTGATTACTCACCACAGAGTGACCTCATCGGAGGAATATTTCAATAATCAAGTAGATGGGGTGACTCATTCTGTGGATTCCAGTCAGCCTCCTCCCTCAGCCACCACTGCCTTTACCCAATGGGCTCATGAACAAAGCAGTCATGGAGGCAGGGATGTAGGTTATACATGGGCTCAGCAACACAAACTTCCACTCACCAAGGACAGTGTTGCAATAGCTGAGCATCCTATCTGTCGGCGACAGAGACCAACACTGAGTCCCCAATGTGGCACCATCTCCTGCTGTGATCAGCCAGCTGCCTGGCTGATTACATGGATTATTTATATAATTTGTTCTTAGAGGTATAGACATTCTGGTTATAGATCTACCTTCCCTACACACAATGCTTCTGCCAAAATGACCATCCATCATAGTATTCCCCGCAGCATGGCTCTGATCAAAGAATTCACCTCACAGCAAATGAAGTGTGGCGACGGGCCCATGTTCAAGCGATTCACTGGTCTTACCATCCTTTCTGCCATCCTGGTCTATTATATTCTCCACTATCTGCTGGGTATCTGGTTTACTGAATGGTAGAATAAGTAGAGTAACCTTTTGAAGACTCAACTGTAGTGCCAGCTGGGTGGCGATACCTAGGAATGCTGGGGCAAGTTTCTGCAGAAGGATGCATAGAATCTGAGTCAGCATCCAATATGTTGGAGTGAGATGGATTGCCCTTCCCAGTGTGGATGGGCCCAATTTGATTCATTTGAGGTCTAAATACAGCAAAATTCTGAGTAGAGGAAAATTTGCACTCACTCTATTCCCCCTCAAGCCTCTCTCTTTGTCTCCCACCACCCCCATGCTGCCCCAACACACATATCCTGCCTATCTCTGACCTAGGACACTATCTTCTGTTCTGTTTGGGCCTCAGACTCAGATTGGAATTTATACAATTTCTACTCTTGTGTATACAACTTGCCAACTGAACCAATTTTATATGTGTGTGTGTGTGTGTGTGTGTGTGTATTATACATATTATAGTTATATATGTATAATAGATACATAATGTATATATAAATATATATATTATATTATGTACCAGCATACCAATAGAATAGATATATATCTATCTTCATTCTATTGGTGTGTTTCTGTTTCTCTGGAGAACCCAGACTAATGCAGTAGCAAAGGGAAAATTGAGCCCTGAAGGCTTTCACACGGACATTAGTGTTCTGGCATAGTAGTGACACACGTTGCTTTTGTTCTCGATTCATTGCCTGGAACTAGCCACATGCTTCCACCAACAAGGGAGTCAGGGAACACAGGCACATTGTGCCCTTGCGATGGGGAGAGCCAAGAACACTTGGTAAACAGCACTAATCAGCACCCTCCTAAGGAAACTCTACCCTGTTTAGGAGAGAAGCAGTCGTGGAGCTGTGATCCTCAGCTCTACCAACTTTGGGATCCCCCCCACCACTTTGTGTGTCTTGAATCATTTTGCTGATGTGTTATAGTGTTCAGAAAAATAAAGAATGGAAAGTAACGGTGTAAACTTTAGAACAGAGTATTTTTAAGGGAAGTTCAAGGCCTTGGGCTGAAATGTGACGAGGGCACTCTGACACACACAGTAGATCATCAAGTATTTAGTAATCTTTGGTTCTCAGGGCTTGGCTTGACAGCCCCATTTAGGAGACAGCTGACCTGCCGGTATTGATTGAAATGCTGGGTGCTGACAAAAGCTGAAGCCTTCAGATTTAATGAAGGCCAGGAGCCATCCACAAGCAGAGAGCAACTATTGAACTGATTACGGTAGACAAACCCAAAGTTTGATTAATTCCATGGAGCACTGAGTCCAAGAAGAAACTCACTATCGTTTATGAGTCAACTCAATCAGGATCAGAGAAATCTGGTAAATTCCAATTGACTAGTGCATACAATGACTCAAATAGGCAGTCAGACCACGGATAATTACTGGTCCAGATTCTCTCAAATTCCTTCCTGTTAACAAGTTAGATGAAACCCAGCTCCCTCTCCCTCTCCCCTCTCCCTTTTCCCCTCTCCCCTCTCCCCCACCTCTCTCTCTCTCTCTCTCTCTCTTGTTATTTGCATATTCTCCACACTTTCTCTTCTCTAAAGCCCTTAACATACCAAGCACTTAGGCTGTGACTCTCAGTCTATTCTGTTCCAAGCCAAGAGGCTGAAGACCAAAGGCCACTCTCTTCACTCTCAACCCACAGTTTAACATTGCCAACCACCCTTTCTTTTCAATTACATGTATTTAATTAGTTCGCTTATTGATCTTTAGCAAATAACCTCAGTGTTAACTTGAGTATGAAGGTAGAGTAGGAGGCAGGCAAGTTGTTGGTCTGAGAAAAGTAAGGGGATTGGAAGGACAGAGGAATAAGGCTGCTCCAGTGGCAAAGTATGGGAGAGAATCAAGGTCTGCTGACCCTGACTCTGCAGAGTATTGGTGTGAAAAAAAGGACAAAGGCCACATGTGTAGGTGGGATTGAGGAACTCTGGGAAGCTATGCTAGACCTGGTCTGAGAAGGGAAGGTTGGAGAGAGTGAAGGGCCTTGAGGTGGAGGACTTGGATGGCCACCGTAAAGCTTTGAGACTCACTCCTTTAGGGAAAAAGAAGTCATTAAAAATATCTTTAGTGCTGAGTGTGGTGGCACATGCCTGTAATCCTAGTGGTTCAGGAGGCTGAGGCAGGAGGATTGCACATTCAAAACCAGCCTCAGCAATTGAGCAGGGCCCTAAGCAACTTAGTGAGACCTGGTCTCAAAGTGAAAAAATAAAAAGGGTTGGGGATGTGACTCAGTGGTTAAGTGTCCCTGGGTTCAATCTCTGGTACCAAAACAAAACAAAACAAAACAAAAAATCTTCAGCTGGGAGATGATTTATGACTTGATAAAACCATGCTTTTAAGAAAGATAAATCAAGGCAATGTTTCAGGTAGACTGGAAAAAAAGAATAACCATAGAAAGAATATCAGTTGTGAGGCTATTGTAGCAATCCACACAATCATTCTTTCGAAACTGTTTTCTAACTCCCATTTCCCAAAGCAACAGATGACCTCACCCACACAGCATGTCCTTCATTTCCTCTAGAGTAAAAAGTCCCTTTTTCTGAGCACTAAGAAATTGAAATGATCACAATGAGTCATTTCCTCCACATTTCTCCCGTTTTGTGAGACACCTTTTTCTAGAAATAAAAGACAAGGAAAACAATTGCAGGCTTTCTTTTTGCTATCTGACTCCACTCAACTGCTAGGAAGAGCAGCCATTCATCACATCTATGCCACGAACCCTTGTAAGCTACTAGGCACCGCACCCAAGGCACACAACAAAGAAAGGGTGTTGCCTAAGTACATTCAGGGGCAGGCTGGAGAGGTGCCCCAGGGTACGGCGCTTGCCTGGCATGCACGAGTCCGCAGGTTCAAACCCCAGCACCACGTACACAGCAAAGTGTTGGAGCAAATAGGGCCACATGAAAGAAACTAAAATAAAAATTGATTCTCTCTCTCTCTCTCTCTTTCTTTAAATTAAAAAAAAAAAAGAACATTCAGAGGCAACGGGGGAGATGAACACAGAACCTAAACCACCAAAGATAGCAAAAGGGACTGGACAACGTGGGCTGCCTGGTCCCCTACTTAGTCTAAGGCCTTAATAATTCCATGAAGTAAGGTGGCTACACCTGGAGAAAAACCACATCACATTGAGTTCAAAAGGAAAGGAGGAGACACTGAAAGATACTCTTGGGTTAGTGGAGAAATTGGCCTTGCAGTAGAAAGAAGCTGCTAAGTTGAAAGATTAAACAAGGAATGGTAAGTCCTAGCGTGAACACGGAAGAGTCTTAGGTGAGAAGAAATAAAGAGTGGGATGCTTTGCAAAAGGGGAGGCTTTCTTAATGAAAGCAACTGTGACACCTGCTTCTTAAGCATTTCCACATGCCAAGGCTCCATGCATCGCATTTCATCCTCCACATGAGCTGCTGTTAGTGTCCCTCATCCATGGTACAAATCCAGCTTTTCACCTTCACCAGTTACGGGACTTGGTGTTATTTATACTCCTTCAGCTTCAGCTCCTAAATCAGGATCATGATGGCACCTATCTCTTAAGATGATTGGGAAAATTCAATGAGATGTTTCAGCTTCAGGCACAGAGTAAGAACCCTATGAAATGTTACCAACACCATCAAAACTGTTGATGGTGGTTCTTCCTTGACCAAAAGTCTCTGTTGACTCCATATGGTCCACAAAATGAAATTGAGAGAATGTCTCACTGTGGGACTCAAATCCCAACAGAAAATTGCCTTCATCTACATCTGTAGACTTCTTTCCTTGTCTCCACGCCCTTTTCTCCAGCTACACTATATTCTAGTGCTATGGCTTAGATATGAAGAGTTCTACAAAAGTTCCCATGTTAAGGAAGGAGCCTAAATGCTCAGATTATGAGAGCCATGACCTAATAAGTGGATTAGTCCATTTGATGGATTAATGGTTTGAGTGGATTACTGGTTGGTAACTGTAGGCAGTTGTAGTGTGGCTGGAGGAAGCGGGTCACTAGAGATGTGTCCCTGGCCCCTCCTGCTCTCTCTCTTCTTGGCTGCCATGAATGGAGCAGATTTCCTCCAGCATTTCCTTCATCATAGTGTTCTTCCTTCCCTCAGCACTAGAGCAATGGAGCAAGCTGAACATGGACTAAATCTCTAAAACTGTGAGCCCTTAAGAAACTTCCCTCTTATAAGTTGTAACGTCCCCAACTCAACCTTATCCCCAATCCATTCCTTTGCTGAAGGTGTTCAATCTGACTGGAACAGCTTTCATCCATATTGCTCATCAAACATGACTCTCAGGTTGAAAGACCACCTCCTCTGTGAGGCATTCAAATATCCCCTTCCCTCAGGCACCCAGCCATCTCTCACAGGCTCCACTCCACTGCACCTGCGTCGTGGAACTTTACTGACTGTCCTTTCTCTCTCCTGATGATTTTGCAGTGTTGACACTGTCTATGGAGGAAACACACATTCTGCTCCCTGCTTCCCTCACCCTCTTCTCCTGGCACCTCTTACTCTACATCCATACACACACCCATTGCTATTTCCCTGCAAGAACTGAGGGTGACTCTACATCTCCCCTCACACCAACCATCTTCCTTCCCAAGTTCACCTGATCAACACTGACCCATGCATTCGAAGGGGACACAGCCAGCGTTAGCATAAAATGACAACTGACCCACACCAGGCCTAACCAAGGCTAGGTTATCTAATAGGGCTTTTCCCCCACATCCATATGGTAAACCTTTATGGAGAGAGATTAATGTAGAGTTCTCAAGTCTGTCTGCACATTGAATCACTTGGGGGAGCTGTATTAGTTTTCACATCTGCCATAACCCAGCAGTACAGAATGGATGTCTTAAAACAACAGAAATGTGTTGTCTGACAGTTCTGGCAGCCAGAGGTCTGAATACGGTGACATTGGCAATGCCGTGCTCCTTTGAAATGGGTAAAGGAGAATCTTTCCGTGCCTCCTCTGGGTTTTGATGGTTTGCTGGCAATCACACGTGTCTCTTGTCTGGCCACTGACCACAGTCTCTGAGTGTGGTGTCACCTGGCACTGGCACTGTGTTTCTCTGTACCCACATGGCCATCTTCTTCTAAGGAAACCAGTCATACTAGATTAAGGGCACACCCTACTCTAATAAGAGTTTGTTTTTACTTAAGTAATTACATCCTGCTGCAAACCTATTTCCAAATAAAGTCAGATTCTGCAGGAATTGGGGTTAAGGCCTCAGTGTTTCTTTTGTGAATGACAAAGTTCAACCCACAAAAAGACCTTTAAAACACTGTCACTAATATCTCATACCCAGAAACATTTAATTTGCCTGGGGCACAGACTAGGCTTCTGAAATTAAAAAAAAAACAACCAACCAAACAAACAAACAAACAAAAAAACCACCTTAAGCAATGCTAATATGCAACCAAGTTTGAAAATCAAGTGTCAGGAGTTCAGATCAAGGGACTTTGGAGTCAGGCTGCCTGGTGTTGATTTGTTCCTACACTACCTTCAAGCTGAGTGACCATCAGAAATTTGCGTAACCTCTCTGCGGCGAAGCTCCTCCCATTTAAAGTGGGAATGGGAAAAATAATCATCACCTGCCCTATGGGAAAGTCATAAGAATTAAATGAAGTTACAAAGACAGCATTTAGAACTATGCCTAGAACCATATTATGCCTATTATTATAGTTCTAGCACACTAGCATCCTAAGTTTAAAAGCCATAATTGGAATATTTAAAGAATAGTTCACCTCTATTTTAGAGATGAAACAAAGAGAGCACAGAGATAATGAATGATTTACTAAAAAGTCAGTGGGGGAACCCTAGAAAGAAGTTCAGCTCTCCTGAGCACAAATCACTCAGGACCTAAGGAAGTCAGTGACTCTCGGTCTAGATCTCAGGGGACACCATGGGTTGCCTTCCTCAGGGAGGAAGGGATTGAAGGAGAACAGCTCACTTTTATCTGCTTCATGTATTGATTCCCTGTAGGGTTTGGTTTGAAAAGAAAAGGGAGAGGATGGCTTCTTCAGGCTTAAGAAAGAAAAAAATAAATCCGAAAACCCTGTGTCCGATTATGTCACCGTGAACCCCCTAAAACTGACAGAGTTTATCCTACCTCTGCCTCCTCTCTTTTCCCCATGGAGCATGGAAAGCCTGAGAGCTGCAGGTGGTTAAGGACACGATGAGAAGGGAGGTGAGTGTAAGTCCCCATGTGCACTAAGGGGAGGGACCCAAATCACCCCCTCTGCAGCATTTCAAAATGTCCACTCTCTGCTCATTACTAAAATTTGTGTGAGGGGGACAGAGAATTAAGGCCTCCCCAGGCTCCAATCAGAGTCATCTCCACTGAGAAATGCAGGATGAAATGGCTGAGCACTCTCTTACCCTTATGCTTCTAATCACCAGGAAGCTCGAGAAATTGGAAACGCCCCAGAAACAACATGACATATCAAATACCAGAGCCTGGACCATCCATCACCATCTTCATCACTGAGGTCATTACCATTCACTTCCACTCTGCGGACAGCCCGTAAATCAGCTCGCAGAGCTCTTTGGGATCGCTGAGTGAAAAGCACTGAATAAATGTCAGCTGGGATCATTAGGGATACCTTTCACTTCAGACAGATAAATGTTAGTGAGTCCATGTTCAAGGAAGCATCAGTAGGGACCTTGGATATTTCCAGGGGCCCCAAGATGTTCATAAAGGTTTGCATAGTCAGAAAATTAGGATAGAAAAGGAAAGGTCTTTTGCATTCCACAATATTAAAAATACTCTACAAGTATAAAAACTCATTTACTATACTTGGCTTGCCCAGTGTGGTTCCTCTGAGATGGTGATATAAAAAGCAGGCAGGAAGCCAAATAGTTTGTGATACTGCAAATCCATCAGGGCAAAACTTTGGAACCCCCATTAAGGATGCAGGGACCAAGCCAAGATGTGTGTTAAGAACAGCTATTGCCTGGGTGTCCCATTTTCCCCCCTGAATCCCTTTGTGTCTCTTCCCTGAGCCTTCTCTTTGCAGGTGATGGCTCTCTGCAGCGAGCCCAGCCTTTACGGAACAGGCAATCCCAGAACTGAAGGTTGGGACTAGGGAGTATGACTGCTCCCACAGAGGATGTTCTAAAACCCTCTGGTATTGGGATGCTGTTTTCCAGACTGAACTGATCAATGCCTTTGCTCAGAAAACAGAGCATCATCTCCTGGCATAGTGTCTGTCATGTTCGCATCCATGTGTGATTTTTGCCTAGCCACTTGCTTTGCACGAACTGGGTACCAGGCCTAGGTTCCCATATACACCAGGGATGGGAGTGTGCCTTTTTAGTAGGTTTTCTCTTGTCCATTGTTTGCTGAGTGCTGAGCATTTTCAGTACAGTATTAGATAGATTCTCAAGGTCCCCTGAGGCAGAAAATCCAAAGTAAAGCGACAGAAGTGACTCACACAGAAAACTGCTCTGATGGGAAGAAGAGCCAAGTTGTTCATGGCCTGTACAGGAGCCAGGTGGGTGGGAGTATGTTTATGCTAAAACTTCCAAAGACCCATTTCCAGTGAGTCCCTCTGGGAACATGAGGCTCTCGTCAACTCTGTCTTTGGGGAAAAGCTTCTTCCTGTCTAATAGGAGGCAAGGCCACAGGAGGCTTCTGGAATTTCCCGTTTAACAACTACATAGACTATATTTGTCACTGGGACACAAACACCTTTTTCAGTGCTATATTTATTTCATGTTTAGAAATGAGATAGCATTAATATGCCCAGAATGGAAAAGTCCAGAATGCAGAAAAAAAAGATATCAGCATATTGGGTTCAATTCTGCTCTTTGGGGTTCCTCTCAGGGGGTGAGGGTAGTGGGCTTTCAGCCTTCAAACCCATTCTGCCTTTCAAAACTGCATACTGAGAGACCCTATAGACTCCCACAGAACCCAAAGTTCACTGACATAGGTGTTTATCCAGTGGAAATGAGACTGTGAAATCCAATTAATTACTGGATTCCCTTAATTGAACTATGATTGCATAAGATGGTTTCTTGCTCTTTGGGACAAAAAGATGTTTGAAGCTAATTCTTTCACTCTCATGGACATTTTTGTAGGTTTACCTAAGGTCCCCTTGTTGAACTTCATCTAGCTACAACTTCTGTGATGCTAGTTTTCTTCTAATACCCTCTCCTATACTCTCCACTGTCCCCAGGATTTCCCGCAATCTACTTACAGAAATGGTTCCTGAGGGTACCGTTGTACTCTCCAAGTATCCCTCCGTCTTGAAAGACCAGAACCCTGGAAAGAAGGAAAACAGATAAAAGTGATAACTATACTGGTTGCTACTGTCCCCCCTCAGGGCATTTGCCAGTTTGCTTCATGGGAACATAGATGCTGAACAAAGATCAGCAGCCAAGAGTTTATAATAGTCTCACTGGCAGGGGAGTTGAAAATTGGTGTACAGGGCTATCAAGTTTGCTCCAGCTTGAGGAGTCATGATCTGAAAAAAAAGTGAACTGCAGAAATGTGAAGGGGGATTATGTGTGCAATTTTTCCTTGAGGTATTTTCCAACTTCTAGCTGCACATGTGTGAGGCAAGTTGCCAAGAAAACAAGGAAAAGGCAGCAGCTAAGGAACTGAATACCTAAGCAGACATTTCAGTAGTCTCATGGTATAAGGAAGACAAAAATTGAAGTTCATAGCATGCCAAGAAAGAGGATCTCTAATAAACATACCAGGTTTACCCTTGAGATTCTTGAAGGGATAAGCTCTAGAAATAAAGACAAAACTAAAACAGACCAGATCTCATAAGACCTTGCAGTGAGTCTGTAACTTAAGTCCAATGGATCAAGATAATCATCCTGTGGTCTATCTTCCTGTCAGAACAAAATTAAATCCTTTCTACAGGGAGATGTCATTCATAGCATCTACAATTTTTCATAAATAATGTCTGCATCAGGTCAGGTCTGTCAAGCATACCAGACTACAAGATCAAATGACCAAACAAACAGTTAAAAAAACTCAGATTTTGGAAGCAGACTCAAATATAAATATTTCACTTGTTGAACATAAAATTTTGAATAATTATAAATAACAAAATCAAATTAGGAAAATGAAATTTTCAGCAGACTACTGAAATCTACACAAAATCAATTTGAACATAAAATTAAATAATATGAAAAATTCAGTCATTGTGTTTAAAAGCAGATTAGACATAGAAGAAGAGAAGATTAGTGATATGGAATACAAATTAACAGAAAACAATCCAACTTATAGTTACTCAGAAAAATTGGGACTAGAAAACACAGGTAAACCAGTTTAGGAGATGTGTGTGATATGATGAAACTAAATTTCATAAGTGTAATTTGAGTCTAAAAAGGAAAGAAGATAAACAGAAGAGATAATTTAATAATTTCCCAAAACAAATAAAAGATATTAACAAATTTAATAAACTACACTGATTCAAGCAGAATAAATACAAATAAAAGAAACCCTAAGACTGAAAATGTATTGTATAAACAGACAGAAAGCAAAATGAGTTTCAGGGGAGCAATGACAGAATTATGGCTGACTTTTCAATTGAAACTATGAAGCATAAAGACAATAGAATATTGTCTAAAGAACTAAAATAAATTTAATAGCAATCCAATATCGTGTACATAAGGAAAATAACTTTCAAAACTAAAGGCTAAATAGAAGCATTTTTTCAAACACAATATACTTAAAGATATTGTAACCAGCAGGTAAGAACTAAAAAGAAGAAAAATAAAACCCTAAAACAGAAGAAAATGATCCCAGATGCTCAAGTGGAAACATGTTATTGCAAGTGAAGGAAGTGTGTACCCTTAAATGCATGAAATAGAAAGGAAAAAGGCTGAAAATCTGTAATGTGAGCATCCACATGAAGAAGCAAGTGAAAGAACTGCAAATTAAACCAAAAAAGGAGGAATGTAGGTGGGAGAAAAATAAAGATGAAAGCAGAAATTTTTAAAATAAAAAAGAAACACACAATGGAGAAAATCAAGGCAGTACAATGAATCATTGGAAATATAAATGAAATCAACAAATATTTAGTAAGAGCAATAAAGAAAAAATGGACTGAAAAATATATTACTAATACTAAAAAAAGACTAACACTATAGATAGTAGAGACATTTAAATAGATAATGTTATTATAAACAATTTATGAGTATAAATTAGAAAACTCAGATGAAATGGAGAAATTCCACAAAAAACACAAATTATTAAATCAGACATAAGAACTAGACAATTAGAATAGCTCCATATTTGTCTAAAAATAGGATCTAATTATGCCAGCTCATCTCTCAGCACCAAATCTACTCTTCACCACTTCACTTGTGATACTGGAACATTTCTTCTCCCTTGCAATCTCTACTTCATCAGTAGAGGAAGCTAAGGGGTCATTAGAGGGTAGAACACCCTTTCTTCCCAGTTCCAGGAGCTCTTCTTAGCTTGCTCCTATGATACATATCGTCAGCCATAGACAGAATACAAATAGGCACTATCACTCACCTTCTGACTTGCTAGTCCTGGCCCACATTTCTTGCCCCCAGTCACAACCTGCAGACATTCCACTACAGGGTTTTCTACTCCAAATTTCCCATATGCAACCCATGGCCTGCTAGCATTTCAGTGGGAAGTTTCTTGTTTGCATTCCTGATCCATAGTTCTATGCCTGCCAATCTTTGGAGCAGCTCTAGCCTAGAAAGCACCCCCAATTTTTCCAGTTTCATAGTTTCAAGGGAATTATAATAAAAATTCTATCAATTTCTATGGAAATTAAATTAATATGGAGCGGCTGGAGTGGTGGCTCAGCAGTTATGGTGCTTGCCTGGTATGCGTGAAGATGCAGGTTTGAACCCCAGAACCATATACACAGTGAAGTGTCAGAGCAACACAGACCACATGAAACACCAAACAAAATAGATTCTCTCTTTCTCTCTCTCTTTCTCTTGCTTTCTCTCTTTCACTGTCCCTCTCTCTCTTTAAAAAAAAATTTAATATGGAATGCAAATGTGATAACTTTGAAGAGCAAAGTTAAAGGGCTTTCTTTATCAGATATTCAGTTTTATTAGGAAGCCACCATAATTAAAACACAGTGTGAATGAAGGAATAAACAGTGAAAACGAACAGACAGAGTAGAAAGTCCAGAAACAGACCTGTACTTATATAGTCACATGACTTGTGAAAAATATCCCCTTCGATCCAGCGGGAGAAAGAATGTTCTATTCAATAAATGGTTCTGGGATAATTGAATTTCCACATAAGAATAAAATGAACCTTGGTCCATGCCTCAAACCAAATCCAAAAATCAATTCCAGATGGATGATAGACCTAAAGTGCAAAAGAAAAACCAATAAAGCTTCTAGGAGATAACACAAGAGAATAATTACCCAACCTGGAATAAAGGGTAAGCAAAATTTTCTTAAACTGGACACAGAAAAACCGTAACTACACAGCAAATAATTGTTGCACTGGAATTTACCAGTATAAAATTTTTGCTTATTAAAAGGCACCATTAGGGCTGGAGCGGTGGCCCAATGGTTACAGTACTTGTCTGACATGTGCAAGGACGTGGGTTCGAACCCCAACACCATACACCCAACTAAATGTCAAGCAACGAAAGTCCCATGAAGATCTAAATAAAATTAATTCTTTCTCTACCTCTCTCTCTCTCTCCATCTCTCTCTCACTATTCATTTCTTTCTTTTTTAAAAAAAAGTCACCATGAATAGAGTGCAACACAGGAGTACATAGTTGTAAGACATGTATCTAACAAGTGACTAACATATATAAAATACAAAAAGAGACAGACCTCCCAATGTTTTAAATGGGCAAAAGATTTGAGCAGGCACCTTGAAAAAGAGAATATCAAAATAGGCAATGGATATATAAATAGTATGCAACTTCATTAGATATCATGAACTACAAATTAAAGTCACAATGAGAAAAATACACATAGTCATCACAAAAGTGAGCGGTGGGGGAGAGAGGGAAAGAAATTGAGAAGGCTACGTATTGACAAGGATCTGAGCAACCTCAAATCCCATTTACTGCTCACAGGGGTGTTATGTGGGACACCACTTTGGAAAACTGGCAATATGTTCTAAGGTTAGACAAAAGCATGCTCTATAACCAGGTGACACAACAGAAATGTATGCATATATTCCCCAAGATACATAAAAATATGTTCTAGCAGCAATATTCTAATAGCCCCAAACAGGAAACTACCCCCAAATCTTTATTAAAAATAAGTAGAGATAGATGATTGGTAGGTAGATAGCTAGATAATAGAAAGATAAATGATAGATATAGATAGATGGATGATAGATAGTAGATAGATGATAGATATAGAGATCTAGAGATATATATCAAGGTATGCTATTAAAAATCAAAATTGTCAGCCATGCAAAAGGCAGATTGCTGCTACATTCAACAATGAGGATGAATCTCAGAGATATTATATCTCACAGACATGCAAGAGTACATGTTGCATGAATTTATTTACATTAATTTATAAAACATACAAAATTAATCTTTAGTAGCAGAAGTCAGAAGTAATGCTTTCTACCTGGGGGAGTAGTGAGTAGAATATAGGTAGGCATAAAAGAGACTTTGGGGATGCTGATGGCTACGTTGATCTGAACTATATTTACATGAGATTGTTCACTTGACTTAAAGTACAGCAAATTGTACATCTATGACATTTATATAAAAATTCAAAGCAGCTAGAGTAGCCTACATAATTTTGAAAAAGAAGTTCAAAGTAGTGCTAACACTACCCTATCCTAAGACTTACTATAAAGAGACAACCATCAAGACAGTATGATACGGATGAAGGGAAAGACACATAAATTATTGGAAGAGAAAAAAAGTCCAGAAATAGACTCACATCAAATATGGTCAAATGATTTTGTTTTCAGTGCAAAGGACAGAATTCAGGGCCTTGTACATGTGAGGTAAGTGCTCTATTACTGACCTAAACCCACAGCCCCGGACAATTGATTTTCAATAAACACACAAAGACCATTCATTGAAAAAAAATAGTTGCTTCAATCAGCAGTGATGAAAAAGAAATGGAATCGTTGTTAGAAAATGTTAAATTTTTGTTAAAACAAAAATTCTGATCACATATCTAAATGTAAAATGTGTAATTATAAAACTACCAAAAGAAAACATCAAAGAAATTCTTAGTAACCCTTGGGTTGTGCAAAGTTATTGGATTGGGCACTAAAGCACAACCCAAAAAAAGAAAGTTAAACAAATTGGACCTCAGCAAATATAAAAATATTTGCTCTGTGAAAAACACTGCTAAGAAAATTACATGACAATCTCTAGACCAGGAATATTTGAAAGTCAGAATCTCACAAAGAACTTGTATCCAGCATGTATAAAAAAAAAAAAAAACTCTTAAAACTCAATAATAGAAAAGAAAAGCACCACCACATACACGATAAAACAGGCCGCTCATCAGAGGTTAAGAGAAGGGTGAATGAGCACATGCAAATACACTCCGCATCACCAGCTCCAAGAGAGAGCAAATTAAAACCACAAAGACAGCACTGCACAACACAAGAAAGGGTTAAAAATAAAGGAAAAACAAACACAAAAGACAATACCAAGTACAAATGGGGAAGCAGAGGAACTGGAACTCTCACACGTTGCAAGTAGAATGCAAAATAGCACCTTCACTATGGAAAATGATTTGGAAGCTTCTTAATGGCCCAATGATCCCAAACCAAGGTATTCGTCCTGAATAAATGAAAACTAATGTTTGCACAGAAATTTGCAAACTCTGTTCTTATTTTCCAAACTCTAGAAACACCCTAAAAGCCCTTCAATGGATGGCTGAATAAACTGTGTTAATTCATGCCGTGGAACACTACTCAACAATAAAAAGGGATGAACACAATCACACAAAAGCATCCATGAACAGCAAAGGCATTATAATAAGAAAAAGACGCCAGTGTGGGTGTGGTGGCACACACCTATAATCCCAGCAGTGTGGGAGGCTGAGGCAGGAGGATTATCATAGGTTAAGCACCCCTAGGTTCAATCCTAGAGAAAAGAAAGAAAGAAAAGAAAGAAAGAAAGAAAGAAAGAAAGAAAGAAAGAAAGAAAGAAACAAAGAAAGAAAGGAAAAAGAAGAAGCCAGACTTAAAAGCTTCCATACTGTACATAAGGAGATTCTGGAAAAGGCAAAAGGGTTGGAAACAAAAATCAGTGGCTGCCAGAGGTTAGGAACATTTTGACTATAATGGGACACTGGGAGGGAATTTTGAGGGAATTTTTGGGTTTAGAACTGTTCTGTGTCCCAATTGTTGTTATAGTTACATAATAATACATGAAACTATATATTTTTGCAAAATTAATTTTATGTCTGTTAATTTTTAAACACTTAATGATTTCTAACACGTGTGTTTTATATTACACGCATATGATTATATGTGCTTTGTTTGCTTACAAGCAAACAACAACAAAAGAAATCCCAGGTACACTCTTCCAATGGCTTTCATTAGGCTAATAGTGAGGAACCTAGGCACTGTGCCCCAACTCACTAGGGAAGGACAGGCCAAACCCAGTCAGCCACCTGCTGCTTGCACTTGCACTTCTCAGAAGAGAAGGTGGTGACTCCTAGCGGCATCATCTTTTCGGTTGCCCCACACCTATTAGCTTTCTCAGCAATGAGACAGGTCCTCATCCTCTGGGTCAGTCAACTCCAGGAAACCATCCATGCTCTGTGAGATCCCATCTCTTTGCACTTCTTGGGGTTAGAGGGTGGATGCACCTCGCCATCTCTTTGTTTCTTTTTTCAGGGCTGAGGACCAAACTTGTGGCCTTGCGCATGCTAGGCAAGTGCTCTGCCACTGAGCTAAATCCCCAAACCCACACCTCCCCCACCTCTTGCAGGAAGGTCAAGAGAGAGAGGCAGAGTGCACCAGCAGCTCCAGGTAAACCTGCCACACAAAATCCCCTTCCTATCCATTGCCTTCCTCTTTATTTACTCCACATGTGCTTAGAAATTCCGGGCGAACATTCCAAAACTCTGGAAAAGAAAACATGGTATCCTAATTGCAGATTTCTATCACCTATTCATTGCTGATTCAGAATTATCTGTGAAAATGTGTTAACAACTTGTGACACATTTGTCAACATTTACCAACTGTCGAGCAATTCAGTTTTGAAAAGTACTCCATAATGTTAGACTAACCTCTAAGCAATCACAAACCAAAAAAAAAAAAAAAAAAAAAAAGGACGGACATTCTTTCTGCAGATTTTTTATTCTATTTCATTATAAATATGTTTCATTATATGTACACCACACATACACACACACACACACACACACACACACGTATGCATGTATTTCTCCCTTTCTATTTATTAGATAGATACTAATGTAGATCCATTAGGGAGAATGCACACATACTGCGGAGTAGAGATCTGGCACATGGAGAAGACCAGCTGCTCATGCAGACCATTTACCACAGAGCAGGAGAATTCACCAAGGTCCAGGATTTAGTTGTCAGAACTGTTAATACCTAGGGTAGATAGAAGGCTCAGGGGCTCTCTTACACTAATCAAGCTTGCAAAGCCTGAGACAGAGAAATGGGTAGATAGATCCAATAAGACACGCAGATACAGCATGAAAGTACATTAACTAAACTCCAGAGAGATTGGTATGTCACATAAAAGATGCATAGCATAAAACAGAGACTTCTCACCAGAGGACATTGATCAAGCCAATGAATACATGAGAAAGTGCTCTAAATCATTAGTAATCAGAGAAATGCAAATGAAAACCACATTAAGATATCACCTTACACCAGTCAGAATGGCAAAGATGAAGAAAATAAACAACAATAGATGCTGGAGGGGCTGTGGAGAGATAGGCACACTAACACAC